>JADOBS010301374.1:0-12003 GCA_015708375.1 Cydonia oblonga
AGATCCTGGAGAGATTGTCGCAAGGATTCCGTGTTAACAATGAGCGACCAGTGTATCCATCTACTTCTAGTAGCCCTTTCATGCAAAACCCCACAGTCGGACACTTCAAGTTTTTTCAAGCAAGGAAGATGATCGGGCAAGCTTCCTCTCAGCTTCGGACAACTCCTTAAAACCAGCTCCTCGAGGCGAGGAAAGTCTGGGCATTGACCTCTACCTGGACTCAGCAACTTATCAACCAGTGTGTACTCGTCCCTATAAATACAAGATGCAGTGGCAACGGAAAGGCTCTCTCTAATTCAACACACAAACTGCCCTATGCAAACCTTCGCTTTATGTGAAACCTCTTAACAACCTTGAGATTTTTATTTTCCTTTTCCGCCAACACATCTTCAGTTTGGATAAAAGGCACTTTGAAGGCAACCGGCAACATCTTCAGTTTGGATAAACAGCACTGGAGCTGTAGAATCAGCGGACCGCGGAGCACCTTCAGTTTGGATAAACAGCACTACGTTGAGGCCGACTGGTTATCTATCCAAGTCTCGACCAAGAAGGATTTTTCGAATCCTTATTGGTAGAGGTCATCTTATTAGCCTTCTAGGCAAAGTGAGGTGTTACAAGTCACTGGGCTCAGCACATTGAACGTCGAGTTATTTATGATTGGTTATTCACAAGTAAGTTTTAGAGTTCGACATTCTGACGGCTGAACCACATTCACAATCAAGACATACATCTTTTTTGAGTACTTGTGTCCGTATAGTCTGGTGCCAGTTTAGCGTGCTTATACTCTTACGAATATAATCACTGTGACTGAACCCGATGCCAACAATCTATGAACTTCGCAGAACTAGCAGCCTTGTTTTCAGGCTTTAGAACCCGAAGGCTGAGACGGTGTTCCTTCCTCGGTGGCAGTCGCAAGATCAAAAAGTCAGCAACACGCCCAACGCGAAATCAACACATTTTACTCCCCAGCCGAGCTCGGCTAACGAGTTGGCATGCCCCACACACAACTGAAGGACATAGTTAGCTCATTAGTTAATCGGCCTACGCGCCACGTAGGCTTGGTAGTTTTTAGGGTCAACATTTTTTTAATGATGGCCATATGGTTTGTTGGATCATTTTTTATTCTTTTGGGACTAAGCTAGATGTAGTGGGATCTAGTAGGAGGCGCGCATACAGTTATATTATGAGTATGCCAGAAAGATAACATATTTAAGAAAACTCTGTTATATTGATGTCCTATTTGAGCTATTTTGCAAACCTCTAAGTTTATTTATTTATTTATTTATATTTATTTTTACACAAACAATATTATTTACACAAAAGAAAATGAGGTGACCTTAGCCTCACAATGAGTTAACAATAATGTGGTTCAAATTTGCTTTTAATGAAAATCAAATTTAAAACATCTCATTTACAAATTAAAAAAAAACCACATTCTCGTAAATCTCAACCACTTTTAGATCTTGCATGTTGGTAATGGAGAATGTAAAACAAGTTAACATTTTATAATTGATGTAGATAGTGTCCTATGGTTTGGTGAATCATTTTTTATTTTTTGGGACTATAAGTCTTGCAAGTTACGAGCACCGTTATTAAATTCAAACATGATAATGTGCGTCACATGCATGAACTTTTAAATTCCACTGACATCAAATTTAAGTATCACTCGATAAAATATGTGGAGCATTTTTGCTCACCAATATAACTATGGTGTATGTTTATTATACACCTAATCATCTGTCACATGTCATTTTATTTAATTCTAGTTAACTTCTATATTAAATGTTACTTTTTCAATTTTGAAAAATATTAATCAATGTTAAATGATAAGACACATGATAAATAATTAAGTGTATGGTGAACATTGATAGATATATTATGTGTTTGTTTGAGATTATGACACTTAGCAGAAGATTAGTTAGATAGTTAGTTGCAATCTTGTGTTCTCTATAAATACTTGTATTGTGAATCTCCTCATTCTCTCTCTATTTCATATACGAAGTCTTTTTCTCTATCTAGCTTAACATGGTATCAATCGCCGCCATGGCAAATGCTTCTTAGATCCTTCACAAGCTTCCGCTCTTCTATCAGATTACTCATTTTGATTTCTTCTTCTCCAAGTTTCTAGGGTCTGCAATTTCTGATTGGAATCCTCCTTCTGTTGTCTTATGTGTTCTTGCACTCTATGTGTTTGTGAATTTACCACCGAGAGGTATCTTTCTTTATCCAAGATTTTGTGACTTGATTTCTTGAATCATGGTTACTGCTAGTCAATTGCAATTGCTTCAATCTCCAATTACTGCACTTATTTCATCGCTTCCTACTTCGATGAATGTTAAACTTGATGATTCCAATTATCTTAATTGGGACTTTCAAATGCAATTATTACTTGAGTAATGGTATCATGGGATTTGTAGATGGCTCTATCCCTTGTCTTGCTCGTTATGCATCTCAATCTAGTAATTCTGGTGTAGATGTGTCAAAGTCATCTACTTCTGGGGATTTAGATGACTATGTGATCTGGATGATGCATGATAGGACTCTTATGCAGTTAATCACTGCAACTTTGTCTCCGGTAGCCATGTCTTGTGCTATAGGGAGTACTAGTTCTCGAGATCATTGGACTCGATTAAGGGAGCAATTTTCTACTGTTTCTCAAACTGGTATTTTTCAATTAAAGTTGAATTTACATAACATTAAGAAGGGTACTGATACTGTGGCTCAATATCTGCAAAGGATTAATGTTGCTAGGGATTATTGACTTTAGTGGCTTCTTGAGCCTTGGCCCTTCTAGGGCACGTTGCGAGATTTTTAACATATAGAGTCGTCGGCCGGACTCATGCTTCTCGTAGGAAGTAGAGGAGGTCCGGGTAGCTACTATAGTTGTAACACTCGACTTTAGTGGCTTCTTGAGCCTTGGCTCTCCAGGGGCATGTTGCGAGATTTTTAACTTATAGAGCCGTCGGCCGGACTCATGCTTCTCGTAGGAAGCAGAGGAGGTTTGAGTAGCTATTATAGCATAACACTCAACTTTGTCCCAGCAAAACTTAAACTATAAACCGTCAACCGAAAACACTGCTTATAAGTAAGGAAGCGAGTCCGCGTAGTCATGGTAGGCTTAAGTTTTGGCTTACAGGCTGCTTTGGGCTTTTAGCCTTCGGGTTATCGGCTAGACGTCTCACTTACAGAAGCAGACGACCCGTGTAACCACTTCAGGCGTCATCCCTGGTTCTTAGAGGCATTTTTTGACATAAGGTGTAGGCGAAATCACTCCTTAGATGCCTTATCATTCTAAGTCATAGCTTTGATCCCTCAGGTCGCTTAACTAGTATTGTAACACTTTAAAATCAAGCCACTTCATGAAGATCTGCAGGTCGAGGACGGACCATCTTGTTCACGTGATATCTTTTATGGGTCTTGCACTTAATTGTCTCTTCCGATTAGAAACCCAGGTCCTGTGGAATTGACTCCTTTAGTTGGCTAAGTCTATTCTCGTGGAAGAACTATTTTGGCCAATTCTGGAAGCTATCCGGCTCAGGTAGTCACTGACATCAAGGGAAACTGGGCAGTCGTATTACCCATCCACTATCCGGCTCAGGTAGTCACTGACATCAAGGGAAACTGGGCAGTCGTATTACCCATCCATGTCTGGATATTCCAGATACACCATGTTTAAACGTGCAAATGGTGTCTTCTGCTTGTCACATGGATGGTTATGCCATGTCTACAGGGCAGAGGGCATTTTACACCATATCTGCAAGGCAGACAACATTTTCATGCCATGTCTGCCGGGCAACAAGCGTTTTACACCATGTCTGCAAGGCAGTGGGTGTCTTGCACCATGTCTGCCGGGCAGCGGGTATATTCTGCTTATCGTATGAGGTAGTCAGTTTGTTTATGCATTTAGCCGTGGCTTGAGAATAATTCCTTCAATCTTCATTGAAAATAGAGGCTTTTATGAACTTTGCTCATAGGCAATAATGTCATAGCAACTGATAATCCTTGGCATGCGAGGTCTCTGTCCTTCGAGCTGCTCGAGTCTTTGAACTTTTTCATCTTGAACATGGTCCAAGGAATGATGGGAGGTCACACGTAGTACTTTTTCAGGTTGTAGTCATTTCACTGCTTGTCGATTTCTTTGTTATTCGTGGTGGTGAGGGTGTAGCTTCCATTTTCGCTTACTCGGCTGATTTTGTACGGACCTTCCCAGATGGGAGCTATCTTTTTAGAGCCTTCCCGTTGGGCAGTGATGAAGGCTTTTCTGAGGACTAAGTCTCCTGGTTGGAACTGCTGGATTTTTGCCCTTTTGTTGTAGCTGGAGAGAAGATGCTACTGATAGGCAACAATACGGGTAATAATCTTCTTGCGCTTTTTCTCTGCCAGGTCTAAGTTGGTGGCCATCTCCTTTTCGTTCTTCTTGAGGTTCGGTAGTGTAGTGCTGATGCTTGGCACTACGACATTGGGAGAAATGATCGCCTTAGAACTATATACCAGGGAGAATGGAGTCTCGTCGGTTGCTCACCTTTTGGTGGTGCGATATGCCCACAGAACACCGAGGAGCTCGTCTGGCCACTTGCCCTTCTTGTCTGAAAGGACCTTCTTAAGGCAATTGAGGATGGTCTTGTTAGACGCTTCGGCCTGCCCATTGCCTTGTAGATATCGGAGCGTGGACATATGCTGCTTGATGCCATATTTTTTGAAGAACCTTGCCAAGTCTTTGCCCACAAACTGTGGACCATTGTCGGTGACGATAGAGTGTGGGATGTCACAGATGATGTTCTTCCATACGAAGTGCTCTATGCCCATTTGGGTAGTTGTGGTCATGGTTTCGACTTTGATTTATTTTGTGAAATAGTCGGTTGCTACGATCATCATGCCCATGCTTCCAATAGCAGGCGGCATTGGTCCTACTAGGTCAATCGCCCATTGCATGAATGGTCATGGGTACGGATGGAGTTCGTTGGCAAGTAGTGCAGGCACGGGCTTAAAGCGCTGGCAGCTGTCTCACCTTTGTACATACTTCTTGGCGTCTTGATGCATGGTTGGCCAATTATAGCCAGCGTTGAGAGTTTTTTGCATTGAGAAACAGCCTCTAGAGTGGTTTCCATAGAAGCTTTCGTGGATTGAGCTAAGAATCTTTAGGTTGTCCGGAGGCGATAGGCAGCAAAGATGTGGTCCTGAAAAAGATTTTCGAATGAGCATGTCGTTCCACATGTAGTAGCATGTTGCCTTCATTTGGAGCTTCCTGGACTCCAGTCTGTCTACGGGGAGCGTTCCATTGACTACGTAGTCGATGATGAGATCTTGCCAACTCGGGGTCTTGCTGATCTACGCCACTTCGCCTGTTGGTTCCTCATCTATGGTTGGCTTTTCTAGGTACTTGATCGGGATTGAGTGTCTGAGCTGATGGTCTAATGCGGAACCTAGGCTTACTAGGGCATCTGTATAGGCATTTTCTGTTCGTGGAACCTGAGTGAGTGTGTACGCTTGGAATGTTGCTAGCTGCTCTCGTACCTTCTCGAGGTATGAGGCTATCCTTGGATATTTTGCTGTGTACTTCCCTAATGTTTGGTTAGTGATCAGCTGGGAATCGGAATAGATTGCGAGCTTTTTCACCGCTAGGTCTTTCGCCAATCGGTGACCTTCTTGTAGGGCTTCATACTTGACTTCGTTGTTTGATTGCTTGCTCGAGTATCGAGCCGTCTAGGGTAGTGAGAACTAGACCTGCCCCTAATCCTTAATGGTTGGATGATCCATCGACTTACAAATGCCAAAATCTTCATCAGGTGGGGCAGGTACGGCTATGGCTTGCTCGGCTACCTCCCGGGTCGGGCTGTGTTGCTGAATCCTTCAGGCTTGGGGTGAATTCTGTTATGAAGTCTGCCAGTGCCTGGGCTTTTATTGCCGTGCGGGGTTGGTATGCTAGGCCATATTAACCAAGTTCCAACGCCCACTTCATTACTCGTTGAGAAGTATCTGGACTGTGCAAAACTGATCGCAGTGGCTATTAGGTCATGACAATGACCAGATGTCGTTGAAAGCAGGGTTTAAGCTTCTGAGCTACAACAACTAGTGCCAAAATTAGTTTTCGATCTTTGGGTATCTAGTTTCAACATCGAAAAGAGCTTTGGATGTGTAGAATATAGGCAGTTGGGCCCCCAGATTTTCTCGTATGAAGGCATAGCTCACTGCTACTTCTGATACCGCCAGATAGATATATAGGTTCTCCACTGCTTCTGGTTTGGATAGTAGTGAAGGTGATGTCAGGTACTGCTTCAGATCCTGAAATGCTTTCTCGCACTCATCGTCCCACTTGTCCTTCTGTGAGCTCTTCATAAAGAAAGCTGTAAGCTCTTCCTTCTCCGTTGGGCTCGGTTGTGAGTCTATTCTAGCTGTCTTTTCCGGCTGGTGGGGGTCAAGAATGATGTTTTCGGCGTTCTTCGGGTTTCCATCCTAATTCATCTTCCAGGGCATTGTCGACTTTAACGCTATCTTCTTGACCTGCCTGATGTAATTATTATTTTGGCAGAGGCAGATTCATCTTTCTGCACTTCAGCTGCTACTGCTGGGGCGAACGATTTCTTCTTCGACTCCTTGAGAACTTGTACAGTGCATCGCCTGGACATGGCACGTCGCCTTTGATCTCTCCGACTGCTCCTCCTAAGATGCAGAATCAGATTTTCTGATACTCAATCGATGTCACAGCTTCAATCTTCACTAGCCAGGGATGGTCCAATATCCCATTATGGGGAGGTAGGTCGCTTACGATCATGAAGGTCTGCGATGAATTCGTTGAAGTGAGTCCGTTGAATTCGGTCAAGATCTCTACTTTGCATTGGATCGTACTTTCCAGACCCATCTTCTGGATGACTAATAGTTGTATGAGGTTAACTAAGTTGCCGTTATCCACCATGACTTTGCCAACGATGGTGTGGTCCAATTGTACAGAAATCACCAGGGCGTCGTCGTGAGAAAAGTTTACTCCCTCAACGTCCTGCTCAATAAAGCCGACGATTAGTTCAGGTACAACATCTATGGCTTGAACCTAGTTGACCGATCTCGTCTGCTAGATTTTCCTCTTCTTGGAGTTATTGGTGGCCCTCAGATGCTCGAATTCGGCAAAGATTTCATTGATTCAGATTATCTTGGTTGGGGGTTCGGCATCGGCATCTGTTTCTCGCCTTGGCCGGGCAGCTGCTCTGTCGACATACTGGTCGCACTTGCCCTGTTTTACGAGTTGCTTAAGGTACCTTCTCCATGTGGTGCAATCATTGGTTGTGTGCCCAGGACCCTTGTGGAATGCACAATATTTGGTCTGGTCCATCTTTGAGGTGTCGCTTTTTAAATGTGGCGGCAGCTTGAACCATGGCTTGTCCTTGAGGTCACGAAGGATTTGTTATCGAGACTGAAAACCTGGTGTATGTCTTAGGCGTCGTGCCTTCCTTGGCTGGGGACAGGTTTCTGCGTTTATCTTCTGGCTTGCTTTAGATGTTGAATGGCTTATTGCTCACCTTATTCTAAGTCGGTTATGTGGTTCTGCATGGCTGCTCAGACAGCTTCTGGGAACGATTCTCTTCATCCCATAGGGAGTGCTTTTCTGCCAAACCATAAAAGTTCTCTAGGGACAAGTTCTCGCCCATAATCAGTTCTCCAAAAAACATGTGATATGCTGAAAGTCATTTTCGGAAAGCTGAGCATGCGATGCTATCATCGCATCCAACGATCCTTGCCTTTTCCGCCTTGAATCTCTTGACATAAGTATGGAGTGACTCATTCGAGTCATTCTTTATGCTGAAAATGTGGTTAGATTTCTTCTTGATTGAGTGATAAGACGAATATTCCTTAGTGAAAACTAAGGAAAGTTCGTTGAAATTTCGGATTGAACGTGGCGGTAGAGTGTGAAATCAGTCTTGTGCCTCGTCTTGTAGCGTCGTGGCAAAGATCTTGTACATGAGAGCGTCCTTGTTGGTGTAGAAGGTCATGGCACTTCAGTAGTGCATCAAGTGTGTCCGGACATTCATCTTCCCTAAACAAGGTGAAATATGATGGGTTGAACTTCCGCGGTGGTTCCGTCTACTCGATCTCGTCTGTAAATGGTGACCTGCTTAAGTTGGCCATGTCTCTACGGAGAGCATCGTCGGTCGTGTCAATGCGCTGGAATCCACGTAACTGCTATGCTACAAGCCTTTGTATTTCCTTTTGGATTTGAGCCTGGTGAGGCAGTGGTGCCTCTAGTTGCCCCCAGTATTGACATGCCGGTCCATGTCGCTCTTCGACTCGTCCTGCTCGTCTGTGCCACGGTTGCGGTGCACGTAGTTCACCTTATGCTACTCGTTGTCGCTTTGGGTGGGGGCTGCCAGTGGAACCTGAGCTAAACTGCTCACGTGCTCTTTTCTGGGCGACATGCGGCTGCCTACTCTGTTGCCTCATATGAGGATCTTCTTGCGGGCCTAGCCTTGTGTGGACGCTTCTCTCGAAAAGTTCTGAGTGCTCATGGGAGTATGGACCCAACCTCGAATGCACACTAACTCGTGAGCCAGGTTGGGAATGAACGCTTCTCTGAGTATCTAGGCCAGAGAATAAGTTTCCCCGAGGGCCTAAACTAGAGTGTACACTACCCGAACACTCGGTTAGTTGCTGGAATGAGTCGCGTTCTTCTGCCCTTGTCTTGCTTCGGGACACCTTATCTGGGGCGCGCTGCATCTCGATCCGCTCAAGGAGTTGGTTCACCAAGATGGTCTGTTGCGTGAGGGCATTCATCAAATTGGTGACTAATAGGAGCATATTTATGCGACTTTGTTAGCCTATTTCCTTGCATTTACTTAGTTATTTTTTATTTATTAGAGTGTTTTAAGCTATTTTCGTGTGTTTGTAGGGCCAAATGACTAAAGTAACAAGAAAGGGCATTTTGGAGCATTTTATAGCAGTTTTGGGCTTGGAATGGATAACACATGCATGGAGCAAGGTGGATGGAGGTTTTTGAAGTTCAAGAGAGGCTAGGAATATGCCAAAGAGATGGAGAAATTAATTCAAGACATAGAAGATAAGGAATCAACTAAAAGGAAGGAACATTATCCAAACCTTATCTTATCCAACAATATCTCAACTAATCTTATCCTATCCTATCCTAATCTTATCCTACCTTATTTCCAGCTGTATAGGGGAATTATTTTCACATTAGAACACCTAATATTAGAATTCTAGAAGCCTAAAAAGGTGCCGCATAAGCCCTATCCCTTCTCCTAAAAACTTGCCATCCTTTTTCCCCTTAGAAATGTGCCACACCACCCTCTCCTTATTCTCCCTGGTTTCTGCCATGTAATTAGCCTTTTCCTTGTGGGATTGGAGTGTGTAATCATTCTCCAACACAACCTTGCCGTGCCCCCCTAGCCCTATAAATACCCATATCTGCAGCATAATATAGGGGGAGCCTTAGAGAGAAAAATTCAGAGAAATTAAACACTTTGTGTCGTAGCTTTGCAAGGAAGGAGATCTTGGAGCCATGCCTGCCATCCAAAGTCTTTGGGATTGCTGGAGCGTTTCTAGGTGTATTTTATCCTTAGTTTTAGTCCAATGTTTGTTTTAATTTGGTTTTCAGTTATGATGAACATGAGGAACTAATTTCGTTTTAGCTAGAGGTGAATTTAAAGCCATGAACATATATGTGATATGAATTGATTACATCCAGTTATTATTTCATAAATTGTGAATGCAATTTACTTAACTGTTTGATTGATAACTTATTCGTGTATATTGGTTAAGGAGGCCTACTTAGTTTGCATGCATGAATTTGATGCTAAAATATAAGGGAGTTTCACATAATAGTTATGAACTTATATTTATAAGTAGTGGAAGTCTCTAGTCACGATTGTGTTAAGTAAATTCCTGGCAGGAGTATCATGCAGTTCATGGTCACGAATGCCATGTCAATGCTTACGATTTTCATAGAACTTAATGATATTTGATATGTATCTCTATTATGCAGTTCATATAGGGAACTTGATGAGAATAATTTTGTTGCGTCGCTGAGTCCAATTCAATGAATTTAGGAAAATCTGAAAGTTAATTTGTGCTTCTCACAATTAATTTGGGGCATTGTCATTCATGGTTTATAGGAAGAATAATTGGAAATCGAATTGTAAGCATATGTTTCATGTGTGGAGAAAGACCCTCTAGCTAGCCTTTCACCCCCTTTAAGTCACCCCAATTTCATACCAACTCACTTTGGTTCTGCATCATACTTAGTTTTAGTTTAATTTTCATTTAAACAAACCCCCCCATTTAGTATTTCGTGTCAATTTACTTCAATTTTCGTCCAAAACAGTTTAGTCTAGTTTTCAGTTTTTAAGTCTAATTAGTGTTGATTAGCATCCCTTCTAAACCCCGGCCTAGAACGCTCTCTGCTTACATATACTACAACTGTCAAAAAGAGGGTTTAAGTTTGAATGCTAGTTTATATCATATCAGTGACTTGCTAGGGCATATGGTGCTCACCATTTGGATTGGAAGAGCCTGGACGATAGACGTCTCCATGTGTGGTGGAAGTATAGTGGATTATAGGTACAAAGCTTGAGCCCAGAGCGGGCAATCCTGCAAAAAAAAATGGAGTGTAAGTAACCCTGAATCGATCGCAAATCCGGTGGTCAGAATCTGAATCGGTGGAGGTGGCCTTGGAATGGATTGGGCCGCAAGTTGGGTCGCGAGGCGCATTAGGCTGACGCTTGCTCGTCTTGAATCTGCATGGCCATGGGCCCTCATGGTCGTTGGGCTGCCATATCTTGGCCTGCTGGCTGAGTGGCCTGGGGCCGCTGAGTTGTTTGGCTAGCAGCAGCTGCCGAATTCTGGGTTCGGGTTCGGGCCTGCTGTGCAACAAGGTCGGGCTTTCTACCCAAGGCTTGTTGTGGCAGCTGCCAAGTTCGAGGCTCCTGCCCAAAGGTTCGGAAGTGGACTTGGGCTTCCTGCCTAGGGTTTGGTTGCCTTGGGTTTGGTGAAAGTGGTGTCGTGGCCTAGTGGCCTTGCCGTGGCTGCTAGGTCATGTTGGTGATGGTGGTGGAGCTGCTTCGCGGCGATGGGGCTCTTCCTGCCATCGTGTTGAGCCTTGAGGACCTTCGTCGTGAGGCTATGTTCTCATCTCCACTCTTCGGTCCAAATCGTTGCACGTACGAGGTTTCGTTCGTCGTAGTTTTTGAATTTCCTACCATTGTATCATTTCTCCAGGGATTGATCAAGAAACTTTTCTAGGAAAAATTAATTCAAGAAACTTTTCTAGGAAAAATTCAAGAAACTAATGCGAAAGGCTTCTTCAAGTATTTTGAATCAGCTCTCAATCAAAGCACCAATTTATGGATGCAAATTTCTGTCGTCTTCAGTCTTGACGAAAATGCACCTACAAAACAATCAACACCTTTAATCAGAGACCTAAGCCTCACGCGCCCACGAGGTAGGGGGGGTTAGGTCAACGGATCTCCGATGCTTAAGTTAGTTTCTCTGAGAGAATAAAGTGTTTAAGCTTTTTAGGGTTGCAAAAAGCTCTCCAAAATTGGTAGCATATGGGGTATTTATAGGGTTAGGGCCGGCCATCTAGGGTTTAATGAAGAAATATTCTCTAAATATTCCCAAGATATTTAATAGGAGATAATATCTTGAGATAATAGGGTAATAATCCTTAATTGATTTAAATTAGCATTACTTACTTGATTGGAGTCAATCTTCAATTAGGAATGTATTAAAGATAGGATTTGGGTAATTAATCCTTATCTTTAATTCCTTGCCATGGGCAGGTGAGCTGTGAGCAGTTGTGTTCAGCCGCTGAGTCCTTCAGGGATGTGAGCTGCGCATGGGAGAATCTGAAAAGTCTGCCCATTTATTAAATGCAATCTTGTCCTTCTTGAATAAAAGTCCACATGTCGCCTCTAGAATTTTTGGGATTATTTGAGGCTCCACAATTATCATTCTCTTGAATTGTTACGAGAAGCCTATTGATTGTGGTTCGGTCGTTGGAAA
>JADOBS010301375.1:0-12007 GCA_015708375.1 Cydonia oblonga
AATAAAATTTTTTTTTTTTTTTTTTTTTTTTTTTTTCATTCCAAATTATATTTTACACTAGTCTAAAAGGAGAATACGAACCCGAGATACTTATTTACATTTTATAAAAAATATTAACAATTATATATGTATATCTCTGTCTCACATTAACCTCTCATCTATAACATTTAAGATCTAACCATGACACAAGGTCTTAAGATTCGATTTCTCCCTTCTCAATACGTTTGTATATAAAAAAATTAATTGAAAATAGAATTTCTCACTTGCAGTCAAATTTTTCAACATATGCTAGCAAGATGGTTCATCGTAGCAAACATGCATTTTGACAAGCGGATAAGTTTTTCTGTCGATCTATATATACTTAGAATCTCAGACTGGCCTCCTTAACCATCCTGATGAAGATGACCATTTTGTATTCCTATACATGCACATAGGGAGAATCAAATGCGTGTTAGTGATGATTATTGATATTTTTACAAGTCGGATCGGAAAGCAGAATTCCTCGCTGAGACAATCAAATTCTTGAGATTTTTTTTATAGTGCTCTGGAGTATTTGATACTCCAAATCTTTTAATTGTAAGACATTAGTTAAAAATAAAAATAAAACTAAAATTAAACGATAAATTCTCGAAATTTTCCATGGTCCAGAGCACCATATAATTTTTCCTAATTCTTTACTTAAAGAGACATAGCACTTAACTTAATTCGACTGAGTGTGAACCTATATGGATAACACAGGGACGATCGAACTCCACTTGTTTGGCAAACTAGCTAGAAATAGACCAAAGCCACTTGAGTGTTGAGAACATAGAACCTTGTTCTACGACTTAATCAGAAGAGAACTCAAGTTATGGAAAGCAGAAGCACTTTCTCAAGGTGCAGGATCTATCTATCTATCTATCTATAATATATGCCAACGTTGGGATAGATGTTTCCTTCCATCCGATTTCGATTTTAATTTAGGACCATTTGATAATTATTTTATTTTTAATTTGTTAGTTTTCACATTTTGTTCTTGTGAGAAAAAGTACATGGAGAAAAACAATGATGAAGAAGGGTGATGGAGAGAGGGAAGAAATAACGAGGAAAAATGAAAACAAAATCTTTTCAAAAATACTATTATTACCACATTTTTCATAATATAATTGTACCACCACTTAGTACTACGGTCTAGTGATATTTCTCTTCACTGGTAAGTGAGAGGTCTTAAGTTTCATTCTCGCCAAAGGCGAATTTGAACCACATTATTGCTAACTCATTGTGAGGCTAAGTCCATCATATCCTCTTAGTATAGATAATATCGATTGTTCAAATAAATAAATAAAAAACATACATGTATTTATAGGCCTTACCTCTTAAATGGATCATACCATATTTTCCTTTCAACGAGGTAAGTGTAGCATTGTTCAAACCTTTACATGAAAACGGATTTGGATCCTCGCCGGATCCCCTCCTTGGGGATCCTAGGGATCAACGCACGTGGACCATTAATAAAAAATCGTGCGGCCACATTTTTTTATTTTTTATATTTTTCATGCAAAACGAGATTGTTTTACTTTTAAAAATATAAAAAGTATTTAATTGGGGCCTCACGATTTTTGATCAACGGTCCATTTGCGTTGATCCCTAGGATCCCCAAGGAGGGGATCTGGCGAGGATCCAAATCCCATGAAAACAACTTAAATACTTTTTTTGTGTGATTTTTCTTATCTTCTACATCTCTCGCAGCATTCTTCGTCCACTAATTATGCTCCTTTTCATCCCTCATTTCCCCTCTATCACTAAAATAAAAAATGAAAGAAAATGTTATTAACACTTTAAAAAAATTATTTTACACTTCTCACAAATGAATTTTTATTTCTAATAGAAAATTTTGAAGTGTAAGATGACTTTTTTTTAGTAGCAAACGTCTTCCTAAATTGAATCTATACTAAAGCTGAAAATACACTGAAACAATGTTCATAAGAATAGTGTACTTCCGAAAATGTCCCTGCTTTAATTGTGTAATTTCAATATTGGTCTAATTTAAATCTGATTGAATCTGGACCGTTCATTGTTTTTGGGCAGTGTGATAAGAAATCAGTCCGTCCATATTTTTGAATCTTCTTCTCTCTGCTGATCATCATTCTTTCTCTCGCTCTCCCAGGTACACCCAAAACAATCACCATTCTCATCCTTTCGACCTCACGAACTCAAGTCTGAGCCCATTCTTACTTTCTAGGTCAAGATTTCATGGCTTTCATGTACGATTTGGTGAAGGTTTGAAGAAGATTGAAGCTAAATCCGTAACCTAGATTCCGGCTTTCCGGCGAATCCGGTAGCTTCCCTGTATATTTTGAGGCCCTCACAGTCATCGAATCACCAAATCTTAGGTATATTTTGATTCTACGCCTCTTGGGTCTATATATTGTGATTTATGTCAAAATTTGGGTCTTCATGTTGTAATTGATGTTAAAATTCTAAAATTTTGACAATATTTGATTCATCAAATTTTGCACTATAAATGATGTAAGAGTTGGTCTTCAGGGGTTTAAGAGAAGGGTGGTTTTACAGGTGTTTACATCTGCTTTAATAAATACGAAATTATATTACTAAATAAATTTCATATCTAACAAAACAAGAAAAATATCATAAGATCAATCGTAATATTAGTAAATTGGTTTACTACAATTGTTAGTTTCTGTAGCAATCCTACGAGATTTTTATTTTTTTGCCCTCAAATTGTAATTTTGTCATGTCTACCACTTGCATTATACAGAAAAGACTTAAATTTTTCACTTTTATACCGAATTAACTATTACACTACTCCAATGTTTTCTAATGCAGATGTATGTGGTTTTGGTGAAAATTAAATCCTTGAATTATTTTTTCGGTAAAATAAATCCCTAAATTCATTAAAAATTGCTAATTTCATCCTTACTATTATATTCAAAGCTATTTTATTCAATTTTTTTGTCAACTTAAGTCATTTGACACACTTTAGAGTGTAACTACCGTTATTTTCTCGCATATAAATCTTTAACATTTCATATAGGTTGCGACTCTAACGTGTAATTTACCCTTCAAAGTTAACTTATATTATTTCTTATGAAAAACTACTAATTTACCCTCCAAAGTTAATTCCATACGCTATTTTTTTATGAAAAATTACCAATCTATCCTTTAAGATGTATCATATACAATTAATATGATTTAAATTAACAGAAAATTAAATACAGTAGTTTTAAATATAATATTAGGAATTGTAGCCTGGGTCGGTGGCTCTCGGGTTTAGTTCTCCCTGCAATCTGTTTGTTGATCGTCACCAATATGTGCTTTAATCTTCTAAATCATATGCCATCAATTCCAATTTCTTTTCACCATCGTTTCAATTTTACATCTCCTTGGCCCTCTGCAAACCCATTTGATTTTGGATTTGTAGCCACTTTGTCGTGATTTTCTCAGGATGTGTTGTCGCGATTTTCTAGGGATGTGCGTAGAGCTCCGGTTGCTCTGGCTCGGGTGTTTACACCACCACCTCCCACGGATTTGTCTTCGTTGACTTTGTTGTCTTCGGAGACGCTGTTGCTGATGAGTTCTCTCATCAGCTTCCTGTGTTTCGCTACAGATCTATCATCTATGGTGCTTTGGGAAGGTTGTTGGAGTCGTATGTCCATCATTTTTGTGCAATTGTTTGGCTGGATTTGGGGGCGTTTATTGGGCGAACGATCTGCGATGACGCATCAGCGGCTGTTGCAAGAAAGTTAGTGTTTATTTATTTATTTATTTTTATGGGCTCAAACTTTTGATTTGGGCTTTGTTTTGGGGTCCATATTTTCTTTTGTCATTGGACCTCAAATGCTGTAAATGTTGTAAATTTGTGTGGTTGGTAATGTATCTTCCACTTTTAACCAAAAAAAAAAAAGGGACTGAATGTTTATTTGGTCGACGTTGGCAGGGTGCTGCATGTTTTGCGGTTGGAGGGGCTCAGATGGAGGCCAAATTGGAAGAAATGAATTTGCAGAGGCAAAGGCAACTACCTTAAATTTTTTTTTGCAATTCTGCCTCTATGGCTGAGCAATCTGCTAATAAAACATGAACCTTTGCGCGACGATGATTCGTCGTGCAAAACATATAAGGATGACATTTTGAGCGACAAATACTAAATTTATTATGCAAATGCTCTTAGTGCAAAGAATACACTCGTCGCATAAGGTTATAGCAGGCAAATGTTTGCCCCGCGAGATGTTGGTGCCAAATTTTCCCATGTTTTTCCCAACTTTTGCACGACAAGGCTAAAATCTTTACGGCACAAATTTACTTATTCGTCGCGCTAAATAACTTTGTGAGAAGAATTGTATTTTTCATCGTGCAAAGCTAAAGCCACAAAGTACTTTCATCCTCTTAATATTTGCACGATGAACAACTTTGAATTTAAGAATTTGTTTGGAATTTCGAAGTTTATATTAGCTTCAAAATTTCAAACAAATACTAAAATTCAATATTTATCTAAATAAAAACCAAAATCAAATTAACCACATAAATACTTAAACTTAAAATTTAATCCAAATAGAAATTAAAGAAAAATTTAAAAATACCGTCCATAAATACATACTTAAAAAAAATATTATTATTCTATAAAAGTAGAATAACACTTGTACTGCGCTGGCCCTTTAGGATTTCGCTGGAGTTCTTCATATCGTTCAACGTCAAACTTCCACACCCAGAAACACCCCTTGAAGATGCCAGCTTTGGGTCGGCTGCATCAATAATATAATTAGCATGTTATGCAAATAATAATAATAATAATAATAATTATCAATCATTCTAATGTACTATTTAACAAAATTAATTATTAATTTACTAGTTCCCATTTACAGATAACACATCCAACATAAACTTCTTCAGCTCCTCCGGCACCATCTTCTAAGACTCCCACTCCTAGAACAGTTGTTTCGCACTAGTGCCCCGACGTCGTGCCGAAGCATGGCGTTCGCCTCCATCTCAGACCGCTTGAAATCATCATAGATGATTTGCTTAGGCTACCCACCAATCACCATTCAGCCCCCCCACCGACAATCTTTTGTTTTTTTGTTGACGAAAAAATTATAAATTCATAATCAAATTATGCAATTTATCAATTAATTTTTATAAACAAAACTAGATGACTATTAAATCCACACAAAATTTAGTCTTGCCTTTCCGCGATTCTTCTCCTTCGCATCCCTTCGTTGCAGGAGTAGCGGAATCGACCATATCGATTGTACAAAAAAAAAAAAAGGGAAATCGAAGGGTTTGGGGAAGAAGAAAACAGGGGCAACTTTAGGGTTTTGGAAAAAAATTTGTGAGGAAGTGAATCTGTGATTTTAAAGAATCTGTCAAACCTTTGTGCAATGAAGGATTCGTCGTGCAAAGTCCATAGTAAATACTATGCCTTAAATTTTTGATCGACTCACTTTACATACCAAAGGATTTGTCCCTCAAAACTTTGCATGATGACACCTTTGTCGCACAAACCTTGTAGTAAATACTTAGTTTTAAATTGGCAACCTACCATTTCGAGATCGTTTTACTCAACGAAAGACCCATCGTGCAAGGATTTTGCGGGAAAACGTTCATTGCGTGAGGTTTTGGAGCCAAATTTCTCCCCACTTGCGTTTTTTCTCACCCTTTGCAAGACGAACCGTTAGTGTCGTCGTGCAATACCTTTTGCGCGACTAATATGTTTGTCGTGTAACGTGTATACTTTTTTCTTTTGTCAACACATTTTGCACGACGAAATGTCTTTTGTCGCATAAAGTCTTGTCACTCAAATAATTTTTTCTACTATTGTCCTCTGTTCCTCTGTGAAACTATACGTGCTGAAAACTTTTTGTATTTGACGATCCTAAAAATATTTTATGGAACTTTCTCATTTATATATCATCGCATATTGGACAAATACAACACACGAAACTGTCTCATGAAGTTGTTTTTATCCAAAATGCACCGTATACTGCTGTCTCATGCATCTATTACACAAAAGAACCTAACCCTAGCCCCAAGGCTCGAATGTACGCACAATCGTCTTAACTGAATTTGGATAGGGCGGGAATAATTAAGTTGGTGCCATTCAAGGTCACCTCGATCAAGTCGAAATTTGGATTGTTAACAAAGCTTTGAAAATCACTAACGAGGAATTTAACCATATGGCTATATGATCCAATCGATTCGAATAATTTTGGTAAGGATGATCTTCGTATGAAATTAAAAATTTAAAAAGTTTCAATTATATAATTTATATGGCGAAGATGCATTATTCGTAAGAGGAGATGCAAGTACTATCCCAATCAAAATACATAAATGACACAAGTCCTTTCAAAGCTTTTAACCAGGAAGTAAAAATTGACTTGCAAAAACTTCACGTACCGCATGCATAGCATGTGGCAAATTTTCCTGTTTCTTATTAGAAGGATTGGGAAAAAAAATACAAAACAATTCTTTCACGAGAAAGTAAGCCCACCGTGGATCCATTTTTGCAAAGAACAAAGGATGTTATTTTAGATTTTTGAGTTTAGTCATTTTAGTAGTAAAATATGAGACGGATATGAAATTGTTTAACCTTTTGATATCTACATTTTCATTTCAATATTATTTAACAATTTTTTTTTCTTCACAATTTAGATGACCAGATAATTTTTAATTTGGATGATTTTTCGTTGAGATAACTTAAAGAAGACCTAAAATAAAGACAATTCCGATTGTTAAACTATTAGCCCTAGAAAGACCTAAAATAAGGGAATGTTCGTAAAAATTGACATCCTTAGCATAGGAACATTGTATTTAGGTTCAGCTATCTATCAAAAGGTATGGATGCAAATTGGCAAAGTAGAATGCAGACAATTCCATCATATATACGTAGTTCGATTCTAATATTCTGTTCTTACATATATAAATGAAACATGCTTGGAATTTTTCGGGCAGGAAATCTGGCTGGCGGGCGTTTCTGGCTCGAGCACACAGCTCCCTGAGGAGTTGGCACTTTGCTTGGTTGTTCGGTTCTTGCTTGTCACAATGTTGCAAGAGGAGAACAAAGTTAGTTCTAAAATGTGCCTTTGTGGGGCCTTAGGTATAGGCCTTGAGGCTCACAATCAAAACCAACTAAGTGATTAGGCATGCCACTGCCATCTCTATATGACAGATGTAGAACAAGTGTATTTTAAGCCGATTACTTGCGTCCAAGTTATTTTGACTTCTTGTTTATCAAAGGATTGTCGTAAATGGGTTAAGTCTACATTAGGTTCTTTTCTATGCCTTGAGATCAAGGACTTTTGGTTATCTTGTATGCTTAAAAGAGTGAAGGTTCATATTTGATTAACATGCTAGCTTAGCTCTCATTTAATCTTCTCAAGCCAATAAAGCCACTAAATAAACCAGATTTGGGAACTAGTGGAACTTTGGATCATCACAAGACTGGAAATGACTTGAATATATACTGGAGAATGCATTATAACACTAGATCTATTGATTAAAAGACAAAACAAAGAGAGTCGGGCAAGATTTCACCTTGTCGGGTAAGGCTAGACATCTCGTTGTTTCTTCTCTTTGTGTTTACAAAAGGGTTTAACACTAAAGGGGATGACTGGTAAGGAGGTTACACAAGAGAAATCGATACTACCGAACCAAGGGAAAGTAGCCGAGCTTTAAACTAAACAAAAGATGACTTTTGTGGGGAGTGATCCTGAAAAGGACCGAAGTCGGGGCTGATTACAGCTTTTGTATGCAAATCTGGCTAGAGAGCAGAGTTTGTATATTTGTTTGATTGGTTGAGTGTCCTTGTCTCTGGGCCCTTTTCCTCCTTTTATAGACAAATTAACTTACTGTAGCACTCTACCCTTACGTGAAAGCAGCTGGAGGTGGTGAACCATTAGTCCTTTATTTACATGTTCTGTCATTCAGAAAGTGCTTTTGAGCTGAGAATTGGTGGATTTCCATCGGTTGTCACTTCCATGTAAGCAACTAGCCTTTGCATTAATGGGAAACCGTCACTTTGTCTTGAACTGAGCACCTGGGCTTGGTTCTGGGCTTTGGGCAGAATCGTGTTTCTTGAGCTCTTTTTGGGCGTCTCTCTCTTTAGACCTAAAGTTTAAATATTAACCCAAACATGAATGTTTTTTTAATATATGTATCATTCAACCCACATTTACAAATCAAACGAACCTAGAAAGGTGATTATCTACCTTCCTTTTTAAGGAATTATTCTTCCATGAGGCATGGAAATGCCGTTAGTAAAACACCATCCGTCCAAGATGCTCTATATTCGAAATCATAACATTCTTTTGCCATTATTCCCTTAGAGAAACGGCGAAGACCCAAATGCATATGGGTTATGATCCATTTGGGTCAAGCCTGAATGGAAAAGGTGTCGCTCCGTTTTCAGCAGAAAGTGGAATTCATTTGAACCAATTAAGTATGGTTGGTTGGGTCGGACCTAGAATTACACATCTCTCAGAGGCTAACCTTGTATAAGGTTTGAATAAACTCCATTAAGTGAATAACCCTAAGCCCAATCTCATCCCAAGCCTCAACTTTAGCAGATGTGTTCATTGAAAATTTAGATATGTAAAAGGTAAGTTGACTTTTGAATGCCCCACAAACATTTGGATTTCTAATTTTACAATTGAAAATTTGATCAGTACACCAAAGAAGTTAATGGGTGTATTCAATTAAGATTATGAAAGATTTTAAAAGAGTTTAAACATTAAGAGTGCATTTTTGCTCACCATCATTTAGTGTGATGCATGCTCACTACCCTATTTATCATCGTTGGATGAGTTTGAATTTTGAGATTTGTGTTTATCCACTACATGAATCTCGAAATTCAAACTCATCTAACGGTGATAAATAGGATGGTGAGCATACACCATACTAAATAATGGTGAGCAAAAATGCTCCCAAAAATTAAAAGGTATTCAATTTGAACTTTAAACGAATTTATGAAATGTCCAGAGGTATTAAATCAGAAATTTAAAGGAGTTCCTTAAGTTCAGGTATATTCAATCAGGGTTTGAACTTAAAGAAATTTAAAAAGTGAAGATTTTTGATGGAATTGGAGGAATTTCATAGTGTATTATAGGCTTTAAATCATGCCTCTCCCCCTAACAATCAAAGAACGGTAGGAAATGCATGTGGATTATGATTTTTTTTAGAGAATTCATTTGATTGTTACGTGACATTATTTTTGCAATGGAAGCTAAACACAAGAATGCTTAATCCAAAATTTTGATTATTTAGTCCAAAAAATATTGAATCTGAAGCAATTGTTTTGACAAGTAATATAGTTGATGTGCAAATTAATTAGCATGGTTTGGGAAGAAATCTATTGTCTAATATTTGATTTTGGGCTGTCACTTAGTACTATGGTCTAGTGGTATTCCTCTTCACTTGTAACTAAGAGATCTTAGGTTAGGTTCTCGCCAAAGGCGAATTTGAATCACATTATTGCCGGTCCATTATGAGGCTAAGCTCCTTTCTTAGTGTAGATAATACCGTTTGTTCCAAAAAAAAAAAAAAAATTGATTCTGGGGTTAAAAAATTTGGGTTTTAGTACTTTTGGGTTGGGATATTTTAGTCTGCTTGTGGTAAATAAACCCTATATTGAAGATTCCTGCTTCGGTTTAATTTCTTAGAGCTGAAGATAAGCATAGCAAGGCATGAAGACGCGCCTTTGCTTGTTATAAGAGCCACAGCTGGATTTGATTCAACAAACTTCAATAATGCATGGTTTGTTCATTGTATCCCCGATTGGAATTGGTGAGGGCATGGTTGAAGTTTAGAGTAGAAACTTGTCATCATCTTTTGCTTTTCGAAATTACATATATACCTTCAAGCTTTCAGTAGTGACCAACTGAATACAAAATCGCAAGATCTCTGACGATTAATCAATTATTGCATGAAATTTGAAGTGTTTTAGCTGCTTCTCCAAGGCAGAATATACAATGTGCTGAGTTGCTGATGCACATACCTGACCACATTATAGCAAATTCATGTGAGCATGAACCAATCAAATCAATGGCTGAAAATGATGTGGGATTTTGATTATATCATGCAAGCTTTGCCTTCAACTTTCCCATGTGCAAATCATTGTTGAAGGTGAAGTCATTGGCACATTGATTTGAAAACTTACCGTCAGCGGTTACATTTCCTAATGCATTGCATGGGAGACTAGTATAAGAGCCTTTTGATATCATACAGCTAATTACGTGTGTGCGCCGAATTCCGAATGTCGCAGAAGGACAGTTGTTTGAGGATCCAGCCTCTTTAGCCCAAGATCTTCTCTTGGTATGCAAGCTATTGCTGTGAGTGACCTTAGAATAAACTCGGTTGATTTGTTCTATTATTGTGTGCTTACTACTATGATTTCTCTGTCTGAAGTCAAAAAACGTAAAGATAACAAATTTACACTTTTGGCCAAGTATAATTCCTTTGAATCTGTCCTTGGGGAACTGGATTTGAAGAATGAGAGTGAATTTATTTGAACTAATGGGGAGACTTAATTCATATCCAGCTTATCAGGTGATCAAGATTCAAGAATTTAAGGGATATAGGAGGGAAAAAAACAATGCAGATCTAGAATTAGCTATGTTGGTTAGAATATTGTGCTCCCCTCTTTGCACTTAAGTTCGAATAATCACTCTCAATGTGCATATTTAAGAAGAATTTAGTGTAGAATGAACCATAAAAGAAGTGTAAATATACTGTATCATCTGAAATAAGGAGGTAACTCTTCAAAAAGCAATTAGGAATAACAAAACATTTAAAAAGCTCAATTTGTCACCACGCTCAATGGTTGGACCACCTCCGCAGAAAAAAAAAAAGAAAAAAAAAAGCCATCCATGTTAGTGAAGCATTTCTCCAAATTACAAGCACATTAATTTATCAAACGACTTGGCTGAAAGTGAAACGGATTGACATGTTTTGTTTTTAAAATGCAAGTGACTAATAATTTACTTTTCATTTTTGTTTTGCTTTTGAACTTTCGTAGATCATCTCCAGCTAGAGGTTGAATTCTGGAGGAATAGACTTAATTAATTAGCAGTGAAAATTGAAATAAATTGTCCGTTTATCAAGTTTAATGTCCAACCCTAGACCTAGCTAGGTGTTGGTTATGGGACATTTGTCAATTGCACAAGCGAAGTAGAGTCTGAAAGAGTTTTCTTATATCAGATAAGATACACCAAATAAAAAGAAAAATATATTGTGCAGTCATAAATCGTTAGATACTATTTATATTTAATTTTAAAATTTAAAATTTAAAATTATTTCTCACAACATAATTTACATTAAATGATCGCGAAATCTGTAAGATCATCAGAAAAAAATCCTGCGAATTCTTTTTCCAAATGAAAAGAAACTCTGTAGTTGCTCAGAACATAAAAAGTTGAAATGTTGAATTGCATGGGACTTTCCTTGATGGGACAAGTAATTCTGAGGGAATATATTAAAGGAAAGGTGATGCAGACCAATCTTCAATGTGACTGAATGTATCTTTTGGTACAGACTAAAGTTGTTTGGGGCCTAACATTTGCTCCATACTGTAAGCTCTTTGCTTTTTCTCTTTTCTTTCGATGTTCCTCAGATTCTCAATGCACCTGCTGTTGTCAGGAGAAACTGACAACAATCTTACCATGTACTTCTTTGTGATTCCGTGGAAGGATTTGATTTATGACCAACAACTGATAGAAGAATGTTATTTGAATTATTAATCCTGCTTTATAGCATAGTATTAACTATTTGACATGATACAGTTGGTATTCATATTAGGGGTGGGCGCGGTGCGGTTCGGTACGGTTTCGAGTGAAACCACAATCGAAATCGAAACTTTTTACGGTGCGGTACGGTACGGTTTTGAAGCTAAAACCAAAATGAAACCAAATCGTTTGGTTCGGTTCGGTGCGGTTTCAAACGGTTTCGGTTTGGTTTTTGAGAAAAAAATGTACAATTTAAAATACACACATATTTATGCATAAGACGGTCTTATTTTCCTTGT
>JADOBS010301376.1:0-12008 GCA_015708375.1 Cydonia oblonga
AACACATTAATTGCACCTAATTATTTTTTTCACACAACCATACCTAACATTGCCTAACATTGCCTAACTTTGACATTGACTAACATTGCCTAACATTGCCTAACTTTGACATTGATTCTCAACATTTATGCCTTCCTGATAATACGAGATATCATGGGATTGTTTGTGAGGAGGGTTAATGGTTAAACACATAGTAATAAGGACAATGGTTCATATTCTTGATGAGGGTTAATGGTTCTGTGTTTTTACGGTAAATTGTCAGAGTTTAAATGTGGAACTATGATTTATTGTTAACATTTATAGTTCTTATGGTTGATTATCCTTCTTTTAGTCTTACTGTATCATATATCTGATCGTCCTCTAATCAAGATAATATAATGTGTAGAACCAGGCAAAATCCATTGAAAAAAAGATAGAAGACTTGAGAAAGCGGTCCGTGGTCAAGAAACATAACAAAACCCCTTTGCTCTTGAATCCATCCCATGAAGATTCAGAGAAAATATCAGTCTATGAGGAAAATCTTGAAGAACTTCATCACAAGATACACCAATTACAGTGTGAAGATATGCTCCACGAAAAGGTGATTATCAGTGATACTAACCTTAATAACACATCGTATAAAATAGTTTGGGAACATGTATGTTCTCTAGTTATTCATTTGTATATCTATCAGATGCAAATGCCAAATAATTTTTATTATTTTAGTAGACTACCGGCTATAAGGAATATGTTCCTTCTGCTCTCTCTCCTCTCTCCACGACACACACCTTACACAAACAAATTATAACCATCCTGTCACGCTCCTAGTTGTTGTCTGCTTCAAAACAAAACAAAAATAAATAAATGTCACAAGTCATCAGCCTATTGTTATTCCACTAAAAAAGGCCTAATGTTAGTGATTTTCTGTAGTTCTTTCCATACCCATAGCTTACTTTCCCTTTATTATTGACAGTCCAGACCCATCTTCTCCCCTACTTTTACATAATTGTATACATTTAATTTCTAACTTATCAAATAAGTTAGCAAACTAGACTCCATAAGTAAGTACAATAACCATCCTGAGTTCTTTTATATTTGTAGGAGTTGCCGGTTGCTTTTGTTACATTTAAGTCTCGGTTGGGTGCAGCCCTAGTTGCCCACTCTCAGCAGCACTCAAATCCGCTTCTTTGGATCACTGACGATGCTCCAGAACCCAGGGATGTATCATGGAGAAATTTGGCAATCCCAGTCAGGGTTTTACCACTCTGCAATTTTGGAGTTATTGTGGCAGCCTCCCTTCTTACAATTTTCTTTGCCATCCCAGTCACTGCTGTCCAAGGAATTGCCAAATTTGAGAAATTAAAGAAATGGTTTCCTCCTGCCATGGCTTTACAGTTGATGTAAGATTTTCTTGTCGTTCTTTTTGCTTGAAAATCATGAGTGCTTGTTGAATCTTTGACTTATGGAATATAGGCCTTAATTAATGCAGCAATCTGATCAATTCATAACTTTTGGAACATTAAATTAAACATTGAAATCACTAGTATAAATATTTGAAAGAAAAATAGTTTCATCGATTTCATGTAGAAGCCAATACATGCTATATTTAACGGTTGGAAGTTTGTTGTTGGTTAACAAAAAATATTCTCTTGAGGTAGCCTTGTTATAGAAGTAGTCCAGCCGTCCAATGAAGCAAAAAGTTGTCCTTAGAATTTTCATATATTAGTGAATTGAATATTCAAGGTTCTGAATTCAGAGCTTCTCTAAGCAAACTTTGTACTGCTTTTGTTATAGCTAGTGTTTATGATTTTGACATCTTAGATAATGTTGATATGTACAGACCAGGGTTAAGCTCTGTCATAACCGGATATCTTCCGAGTGCCGTTCTGAAATTGTTTATCTACATTGTTCCATTTGCGATGCTCGGAATGGCTAAACTATCAGGATGTATCTCAAAGAGCAGGGAGGAGATAAAAGCGTGCAACATGGTTTTTTATTTCCTAGTTGGAAACGTCTTCTTTTGGAGCTTGTTATCTGGCTCTTTATTAGATGAAATTGGTGAATCTTTTACTCACCCAAAAGATTTCCCCAGTCGCCTTGCTAGAGCTGTCTCTGCTCAAGTGAGTTGTTCTTAAACTTTTGTAATATTCAGGTTATGTATCATTTTATTTCACTCTCTTCATAATTATTAAAGCTATTTCAGTGTTGCTTTTTTTCTTAACCTTGTATAAATTTTAAATAGTTGTGGATTCTCAGATAATTTTTTGCATTGTGTTGCATAATTCTTTTTTCTTTATTGACTTCAACTTTATTTGTTATGTTTCAGGCAGATTTCTTTGTGACATATATTTTGACAGATGGGCTATCGGGGTTTTCATTGGAGATCCTTCAACCTGGGTTGCTTTGTTGGGATGCTATAAGGTCCTGTACATATGGCCGTGGAAAAGAGAAAACTCCTTATCTTTATTCGTTACCTTACTTCAGAATCATTCCTTTGGTCTCACTGTCTGTGCTGATCGGAACAATATATGCAGTTGTGGCACCACTTCTGCTTCCATTTTTGCTTGGTTACTTCTTGCTCGGCTATGCTGTGTTCATAAATCAGGTTAACTTCCCCAATTTTGCATACATTATCAAAGTCTTTGTTATCGTTCCTATGAATACGTCTGTTCATGTAGATTCACTGCTCCTACATTCTTTTGGTTCGTTTTGTATGTGTGCTTTTTCATTTCTTCTCCCACGTAACATTTGTAATCTAAACAAAACTATGGAGAAACAACAAGACCAAGATTTTCATCTTCTTTTCAAAAAGTGGCTGCGAATGTACTTATATTTATTTTTATGTGAAGTCGAATCTATGTAAAAGTTACATTTATCCACTGCTCAATATAGGGTGTCAAATACTTATCATTCTAGAAACAATTTTCGCATTTAGATGCAGCCTAAGGTTCAGGTGTCAGAATTTTTATTGGCTTCAACCTTTTCGATGCTTTCATTTACTAGCTGTTGAAACCGTTATTTGTCATTGCTCTTAGAAAGCTACCAGCAGCACAAGTTGTTAGGGAATGTGCCACAATACCTTATCAACCTTACCGTAGGGGAACATGGGTTAAAACAGGCGAGAAGGGGAACATGGGTCAAAACAGGCAGTCTATCTAGTGCCTTTGGGTTGGGGTCCGCCCCGGAGGTTAGACCACTTGTGTTCAACTATAAGGACTACATATTATTTGCACCTCTGACTTTAAAGACTTAATTGCTAAAACTTATTTTGTACCGAAGCTGAGCATTTTGTGCACCTTGATATCAAGTACAAGTGTTATAGACTTCTGATATGTTGCAGATTGAAGATGTTTATGAGACTATTTATGAGACATGTGGACAGTATTGGCCTTACATCCATCATTATATTCTCGTTGCAATAATTCTCATGCAAATCACTATGATTGGTCTTTTCGGACTGAAATCAAAACCAGCCGCATCCATTTCCACAATTCCACTTCTGGTGCTGACGTTGATGTTTAATGCGTACTGCAAGATGCATTTTCTTCCTGCTTTCCGCCTTTTATCTATTCAGGTATATTTCTGAAGTTATTTTTGTATATTTAGTGAATTGTGATGGAAACAACACTTACATATTGCAGCTTGTTTCTTGAATCAATCTGTTAACTTGCTTTGAATAAAGCCATCTTTAAGTATTTCCTGGGGTGCATTTTTTTTCATTAACTAAGAACGATTGATTTTTTTCTTTTTAATCTTGATTTTGTCCGAATTTTGAACTTACATTGAATTGACTCTTCCTTTCAGAATGCCAAGGAATTTGATGAATTAGATAAGAAGTGCAATCACGTCGAGTTTAACTATGAAAATGCTAGCACCGCTTATTGCCCCCCTTGTTTACGTCCCTTGAATTGCATGGAACCAGGGTCAAGCCACACACCGCCTTTAGTTACTTCACCATCTTTTTAAACTCAAGCTCCCCCAACACTCGTCTTTTTTCGATGTGGAAAATCAGGTGTAACTGCTTTTTATGTGTTTCATCACCAAGTTAGAAGCTTCTCGCAGTGCAAGGTATTGACACCTATAGCAAAGGCCTAGAGACAGAAATACATATATATATAGCTGCATTCAGATTGGTTCTGCAGTACATAGGTAGGTGGAAATATATACTCATCCTATTTTGATAATGTCAATCTTCCGTAGCATAGTAGCAACATTGATGATGTGATCAAGTTAATTACTTGTTATAGTTGAATAACCTATATATACCTTGAGTTACAAGTTAAAAAATAAAAGATATTAGTAGATCGAGTCATGCTAGTATCGTTTGGCTGAAGACGCACTTGATGCACTGTCTTTCTTTTTTACATGAAGAAATTTGTAAAGAAGAACCCTAGAAACATACTTCGAAATTTTTATGTACATAACCATTTATTCGTTTTCTCAAACACAAGAATGGATAGCGTATGTGTTGTAGTGTAGCCTGCCCATGGGAAATGACACACCTTGGAAAGGGAAATTTGTATACGCTGTTTGACCGGTGAGCATGAAAATGTGAGTTGGAGGTCAGTTTAGTACATTAAATTCAAAACTTCTGACTTAAACGATCAACTTCGAAGTTAGGTCCCTTTCAGTAAAGTACTAATTGTTGAACTGCACTGATAACTCTTAAGATTTTAAAGAGTTGCTCCCAAAGGTTTCGTTACACGTGCTCTACGTCACTCAATTTATGTTGTTCACGTGTTAGGCTTGAAAATTTACCCCATGTGAGGTGGCGTTGAGAGTATTAATCTCACATCAGGGAAAGAATGAATCTTGCTTGTGCTTATAAATAATTGGGCTACTCCTTATGTTGCTATTGGTTTCATGGTGGTAAAACCTCAACTTCTTCCAAGTTTTCTTAATTTTTTAGTGTAATTTAATAGTGGATTCTAATTCTATTTACCCGTTCATTGTACTTAGACGTTCAAGCTTGCAACCTAGTTTTCAAGGTGACTCAAATGCTTGAGTATGTGCACCAAACATTTTAGCATGCAACAGAATTTCTAATTCTTGAGGAGTAGGAAAATACTGCATTGGAAAATTAATCAAACATATAACAAAATCTTTCCATTCCTACTTGTACCTAGGTCTTTTGCAATAAAATTTAACACATGTCGAGATAAGATGCAAGTTTTGGGATGGTATGGGCTGCTGACCTGTCTCTCTAAATCTCACACACAAAAAAGTAGTTCATATTTATTTCATTATTAAAAAATGGTTCTTTGCTTGCTTGCTAAATTTAGCAGGTTCTTAGTTCTTTTCTTTTGCCACTCACCATATGAGTACTAATATCAGGAACTACCAATGTGCTCCTGATCTCATTCCTAAGGGTTGAAGTTGATCCTTTGGACTGAAGGAAAAGTAATATATTTTTTAATTTATTAATGCAAAGCTTGTATTACAAAGTAGCTGCATAACAGCAAAACCAAACAAGTACAACAACACAACACAAAATCTCAAGATAATAAAGTTACAATTCATGTAGGACTTTATTATATACTCGTAAATACCTTTCTGCGCTACTCATCTCTTATATGGAAGGGAAAACTAGCTAGTCTAGCTTTAATTAGGGAACAATGGGAGGAAATGGCTTCCCAAGGAATGGATGTGGAGGAAATGGCTTCTTGAATGTTGGAAACGGCTTCTTGAAGACAGGATGGGGAAATGGCTTCTTGTAAACTGGAATTGGTGGAGGAAGTGGCTTCTTGTAAACAGGAATAGGTGGTAGAATTGGCTTCTTGAATCTTGGAAGTGGAGTAAAAATTGGCTTCTTCAGAAATGGCTTTACTTCCACAACCGGAACCGGCGGATAATCCGGCTTCTTAAAGGGAGGAATCTTGAATACCAGAACTGGTGGAGGGAGTGACTTCTTGTAGATTGGGATGTGGGGTGGCAATGGCTTCTTGTAAAAGGGCTCTGGTGGAAATGGCTTCTTTACAATGGGAATCTTAGGTAGAGGTGGCTTCTTGAAGAATGGCTTGTGTGGAAGCACTTTAAATTTCTCTTCTTCATTGACTTCTGCGGCTTCTGCTTTTTGCAACTCTTCATTATGGACATAGTATAGACACAGAGACATGCATAAGATTATTACGTATGAGGAAAAAAAACAAATATATGATTAACTAATAACGAAGACTATATACAAAATGATTATTAAAGAACTACTACGAAATCACACATTAGACTAATGGAAAAGGGATCTAACATTAGTTTTGAAATTGTTTTTTGCTATATATGTACGCATGTATAGGGAGATTTAACTGGCGGTCCACTCAGCAATGTATTCCAAATGTTTTGAACCGTGTAGTATTTACTATTTAGGTCTTCTCTAAAAAATTAGCGTTGCTAAAAACCATGCAAATACAAAACCATTTAACCATTAAATTAAATTTGTTGTCATTTTAATGTTTCTTTGATATACTTTGTTTTTCTTAAAGGAAACTCTCTATATATGTATATATATTACCTGAAAAAGCTTTGGCTGCTGCTTGTTCTCCAGCTACCTCAATGGTCTCTCCATTGGTATAGCTGAAGCTTGCAGCAAAGAAGCAGAACCAGAGACCCAGAACAGCCTCTTGGAAAGCAACAGGAATCTGCATTGAGAATTAAGCACTTTCTAATGCTACCGCTGGATATACTAACAGTGCAAAAGTGCTTAATCCAAAAGTACCATTTGGTTTTGGTGCTTTTTATTAGCTGCTCGGGCCTTGTTATATATAGCATGTTTGATGAGCTGCTTAGGAGGCTTAGGCCTTGATGATTAATTGAGGGTTTGTCATTAATATTGGGAAACGGTGTTAGGACTGTAGAATGATGCAACGTTCGAGCAGTGAGTATTCAAGTGTTACCGCATATGTCCTAATACCATTTAAAGAAATAATATATTTTTCGTGTCTCACCACTTATTTAGTGACACATGAAATACCCGTTTAAATACTAAGCACTTGAAAAAAATTCTCCATCCTCACCTGCTCTGCAGCTCAATGATAATTATTTTCATTGAATGGGATTCTACATCCCTAACTGCTACCAGTACTATTTAGCTTTTCTGCTTTTCCAATTTTGTCAACCGGAATTAATGCTGAGAAAGGCTAATTTGAGGCCTTTTCAGATCAACTCTGTTGAAATATAACATGGCCGGTATACTACTATCAACCTAACATTTTCTTTTATCAACGCTAGAGGAGTTTTTTTTTTTATTTTGTTTTATTTTTTTTGTGAAAATGAAAACTCACAATGATTTAGTAATAATATGGTTTAAATTAGCAAGTGGCCCTTGAAAGGTGTTGTGCCTTTGCATGACGGTGTGGGTTCAAACCCCGTCGGTGGTTAATCTAACATTCAACTTACTAAAGCTATCGTTTCACTAAAAAAAAAAAAAAATTGGTTCAAATTTGTCTTTGATGAGTATTGATTTAAACTTGGGAGTTCGGACATATTCTACTTTCTAACACTAAGAAGAAAAATATCATTACACTAATTTTTTTTAATGAAAGGATGATAATGAATTAGGCGAGTTGAACTACACCTAAGATTTGGTCATCGGACTACAATGATAGCCTTACTCTATAAACTCACACAAGACGGTTAGAAACAACCAAGATCCCGAAATTAACTATCAACTACAAAGTAAGCTACTTCCCTAACAGTAATAGTTGAATTACTTATCCTCAGCCCAACAGATTAGCTTATCAACTCCATGAACAATATAATAAGACATATTTGATATTTGGCATTGAATTACAATGGATAACCCATTATATTTAAGGCATATTGAAGGTTTAGGGTCTAGGGTATAAGAAGAAAATTTATACCTTCAATACTATATGCAATGAGTACTCATTAAGAAAACTTATACTTTCAATCCTCCTACAAATTTGGTAGGATCCAGGTCTTATTTTATCCCCTCAAAATGAGACCTATCCCTTGCATATAGCGGTTTTGTACCTATGAACACGGTATATTCACTTTGACCTTCAATATACCTTTCATTTTGTGGGGATTAAAAGAGGATCAAGCAAGAGAAACTTACCCCTTCGGATCCTACCTTTTTGTTGGAGGATTGAAATGTATAAGTTTTCTTAATCAATAACCCATCTAATATGTTTAAGTTGAACACAAGTTTTTCATTTCTTTACTTCAACATACTTTGAACTTGAATAATATGAGTTATCTATTTCAATCAATCCGACAAACCAAACGAGGTCTAAGAATCTTTTCTAAACATAACCTGTGAAACATAATCCCATAAAAGTAAATATATTTTGGTTCAGTCATTTGTTCATATAATCTCAGTACAAGGCTTTACTGTAAGTTGGTCCCATTTTGGCATTTGGGTGTCAAAGTTTCCAAACCAAAGCATAACTAGTGATGCTTCAAGGAAAAAAGGTTAGTGATGCTTAAATTTAGGGGTGTGATATCCATACACTCCATTTTATTTCTGACACACCTTTTTAATTTTCGGTCGTTGGATTGGATGAATTGAAGAAGATCAATAGACATAAATTATCAAGGGGTGTGTGAGAAGTAAAATGGAGTGTGTGGATAGCACACCCCTAAATTTAAGGAAACTTTAATGAAAAACCTCATTTTTACACTAAAAAGTCAATCATGTTACTATTCACTTTACCCTTTATTTTATCTTTATCGTTAAAACTTAAGGTTTTCAAACCCTTTTCATTAGTTTTCCTGAAATTTAATTATTATTTTTCATGTTGGAAGAGGTCCCATGCATATTCCTATACGTTCGATCCCCTTTGTTTAGAAATGCTGGGAAATGATAACTGGGAACTATCTTTTATTTTCTTTCCAATGTCTAGTTTGAGTTTGTGTACTAGTACCCAAGAATATTTTTGAATGTGTTTGATATTATTTACACCAAGGAGTTAGGAAGCGTAATAAACCTCATAATGGGTTAACCATAATTATTGGTTCAAAATTCGCTTTTGGGGAGAATCGAAACTAAGACTTTTCACTTACAAGTGAAAAAAAATATCACTAGTACTAAGTATAGTAATTTGTTTCAAATTCATTTTCAAGCATATAATTAGTGTTCATCCAAGTATCCAACAAGTCTCTTTCAATTTATTTGAAAGATAAATGGAAAATAGAAAACTGTCTATTTTCTATTTAAATGAAAGTCGCGACATAGGTGGGTTCTTAGACTGGTCTAGGCTGGCCTAAGGACACATCTTTTATTTTTAGACGGGTCTAGGCAGGTCTAAAGACACATCTTTTATTTTTTAAACGCCCAAAGATTATTGTGGCGGTAGCCAGCCGCCTAGGTAGCTTTAGGCGGGGACTGCTTGTAATGAAAAGTAAATAAGTAAGTGTTTCATACCCATTTTCGATCCCTTAATTCGCAAGCCAAATGGGTCCTAAGTATTACTCCTCAATAAAATTCAGCATGAACTAAGCACATTGGGTATGGTCAAGAATCAAGAGCTTAGAATTTGTTTTGACGTTATAGAAAACAGCCTGTGCTCTGTTCCTTCCTCATACAACACTTGCAGAACTTCAAACAAACTCTGCTTATTACCTGTTCACAACTCGAAAACAAGAAAACCGTATGCCGATTTACTGGAGCTACCAAATGCAATCTAGAGGTATAAGCAAGAAAATTGGACGATCAATGGTTCGTTATCAACTTCATTGATCATCTCTAGTCTCCACCTAATGGTTGAATATATCGATCCAATCCATTAAACAAATGTCACCTCAAGAATTAATGAAGGTAAAGTTACAAGACTTTCCGTGTCCGTGTCCTGCATTCTATCTTTTCAAATCGACACTTTAAGCACTATCTGGGGTTAAATCCCAAACTCATTAGTTCTAAAGCTTTCTTATAATTTTCTAATACCTGGTGAGCAGGAGCTTGCAGGCAAGCTTGAGGTAGAGGCAGTTTTCCAAACAAAGAAGGCTAAGAGTGATAATGGCAGCTGAAGAACTGCAAGGATAAATGCAATACAGCATGCTCTTGAAAATTCTTTCTATTTCAAGATAACATCTCTGAAGCTTGCTTAGATTGAACTCAAACACAACCATATTTCAAGATGACGTCTATTTTGAAATCAATCATTACAGCAAAACTGAGAACAAAACCAGCTGAAAGAGCATTCAAGTTTAATGTTTCAACAGAAAGAACAATCAGAATCAATACGGAAGCATATCAAGAAAACAATGCCTTATCCTCCAGCAGATATGGCGAAGTCAGTATACGACTGATCAACAACACGTCAGAAAAAGCCTATAGGTCAGATAAAATGACAGCGAAGAAGAATATGCAAGCACAAGCAACGCCAGAAAGTTTAACAAACAGTAGAAACATGGAAAGCATTACAAAACTAAACTTTTACACATCTCCACATTTCAGATAGAGAACAGTTTCGATGAAAGGGATAGTACTAAAGTTTCACATTGAAGAAACAAAACAGCTATAGAAACAAATTGAAAAATACCAAAGTTTCAGTATTGATTCAGTTTCCAACTTGAACTATTGATAATTAATTATCTACACTGCCAGAGACAGCTGAATAATAGTTTAACAGAATACAAATTCATATATGTTTTAAATAGGAATGATCAGGTTTAGGATAAATACTCAAACAGTTAAGCCTTCACTTCCACTTGTTTCGGTCCTTGCGGCAAAAATGCAGGTATCTCATTATGCACGGTAGATTTTTTCTTGTTCTCGTACAGTGGATTTGACGTCAAGATCCTCAAACCCGAGTTCCCCTTGATCTCCAAAACTTCAGGCAAGCCATTTCTACACCCCTTTGACATCCCTACATCAATCCGAATTGCTCTCTCGTTGCAAACACCATTAATCCCAAACTCTTGAATGGTATGACCCATAATCATCCTCTTTGCGCCCGGAATGGTAGCTAAAACATGTTCAAGTGCTGAGCAATCACACTGATCCTCGTATTCATGTGAAAACTTCCTCAGCCAAACCACAGAATTAGCACCACGACAATACTCAGGAGCGATTCTTCCCTTCAACCCATGAATCCACTCCCTCAACTCCTCATTGATCTTCTCCAGACCATATGAAACGTGTTGGCCCAAAAGACCGCCGTGGACGAAAACAGAGTCCCCCACAACCAACACAGCCACATTGTTGGACAAGAACCGCGCCGAAATTGGACCCGATGGCCTCAATGCTGCAATCCTAGCCCTAAACCCATGAACAAACTCTTCCTTCACATTCTTAAACCCTAAGGGCACCCCATCAAAGGGATCCTTCGGCTTTTCCAACCCTTTACAGAGCGATTTCATTCGGTTCCCAATGCAATACCAATCAGCCCAAACCCTGAACTCATCCAAACCCTTGTGGGTCACAAACCTGAAATCTCCTTCCACATTCATGATCTCGTGGTTGCCGTGCATCGTAATCACCGTGCCGCCGCACCTGGCGGCTTCTCGTTTCAATTTCTCGAGATAATATAGGATTTTAATCTCGTCGCCGCCCCGGTCCAGCACGTCACCAATCTGGACCACGGTGGTGGACCCTCCGACCCATTTACCCGACTCCGCGTCAACCAATTTAGCAAGTCTTAGAGATTCCTTGGTCTTCTCCAGGTCGCCGTGGAGATCGCCGATCGCGACCAACCGGTCCTGCGGGGGGTAATAGGTTTGGAGTGGTGGGCGCAAGGGCAGGGGATCGTTGGAGCTGTGGCAGGCAGGGAGGGCATTTTGGTGATTTTGAGGGGAGGCGGGAAAGGGATGATTGGGGGTTTGGGGCAAGAGGAAGAGGCCGCCGCTGACGGAGAAATCGACGAAAGTGTCGACGAAAGAAGAAAGGAGATTGGGAACGTCCTTGCATGACTTGGAGGAAGAGTCCTCCGCGGCTGGTAGTTGTGGTGCGGCGTCTTCTTTCATTTTTCCGCTACTGCGTCTTTTCTTCGCCGGTCCAATTGTAAAGATGGTGTTAGAAGGGGATCACCATCGGTGATTCCTTTTTAAGATAACTAATGAAAAGTCTAAAAAAA
>JADOBS010301377.1:0-12008 GCA_015708375.1 Cydonia oblonga
AAGATTGATATCTCTGCATTTAAATATCTAATTGATATGGATGCTCATCTAGGACAAGCGTTAGAACCAAAATGACGGAAATCAATCATTCCCCAGTGGCTCTGGATTAATTTTCTAAGAATCATGGAATGAGCAAGCGTTTAAACACGTTGGCAAAGTCAATTGATTGCTCTGCGTAACATATCTTCGATCAAATTTAACACTCCTTTAAGCACCCCCGGTATAAACTGCATTTTAACTGTCTCTCTCACTTGCATTCTGTAGGAATTGGCCTTGGATTTTCAGCACTTCTTGCAATATGCGGGTTTCTTCTGTTGCTTTACAAGAAAAAACGCTCTTCACTCTTCCTCTCAAGGAACATTTCTTCTCAGCCATACACAAATTCTGACATAGAAGGGGTCGGCGCCTACTGTGGTATCCCGGTCTTTAGATACAGTGAACTCGATGAGGCCACGAACCACTTTGATAGCGAAAAGGAACTTGGAGATGGAGGTTTCGGAACTGTCTACCATGGTAAGAGCTAAACTTCTGTATATGTGTTAATTTCCGAAAAAATAAAAGAAATCAGTTACATTAGGCAAGTGAAGAGGGAATTAAGTTGCATAGTATCTGCGGCAGCTTACTCTCTGATCAATCCAATTTAGGAAAACTCAAAGATGGTCGGGAAGTTGCAGTCAAGCGCTTATATGAGCACAATTACAAACGCGTTGAGCAGTTCATAAATGAAATTGAAATCCTCACCCGTCTGCGCCACAGAAACTTAGTCTCCCTTTATGGCTGCACCTCACGCCGCAGCCGTGAACTCATCCTTGTCTACGAATACATTTCCAATGGAACCGTTGCTGATCATCTCCACAGAGACAGAGCAGACCCTGGCTCGCTCACTTGGCCCATACGTATGAGCATCGCCATTTAAACCGCCAACGCATTGTCCTACCTCCATGCTTCTGAAATTGTACATCGCGATGTGAAGACTAACAACATTCTGCTCGATGACAATTTCTGCGTTAAAGTTGCAGATTTTGGGCTCTCCCGGCTCTTCCCCTTTGATGTCACGCATGTCTCAACCGCTCCACAAGGGACACCGGGTTACGTTGATCCAGAGTATCGCCAGTGTTACCAACTAACTAGCAAGAGTGACGTTTATAGTTTTGGAGTTGTTCTCATCGAGCTCATATCATCTCTTCCGGCAGTTGATATGACGAGGCACAGGCACGAAATTAATCTGGCGAACTTAGCCATAAGCAAAATTCAGAATGGTTTGTTCAACGAGTTGGTAGATCAACGTCTCGGGTTCGAATCCGATGGTGAAATTAGAAGGATGATCATTGCAGTTGCAGAGTTGGCTTTTCAATGCTTGCAGCAGGACAACAACGTGAGGCCTACCATGAATGAGGTTTTGGAGGCTTTGAAAATGATCGGAAGCGGGAGTTATGTCCCTGAGAATTTAAAGCCGGAACTGGACAGTGAGAGTGTGAAAACGAGTGTACAGCCGCAAGCTTCGCCAGATTGTGATGAGATCGGGCTGTTGAACGTGAGACCTCCTCCGCCTTCGCCGGTTTCCGTCACGCAAAAATGGGGGCACTAGGTCTACTTCGCCTAATGCTAGTGCGTGACAGTTTTCTTTTTTGTGTGTTACATTTCAGTATAAAGAACATATATGAATGCATTTCAGATTTGATTATGTGGGTGGAGGTTTATTTGCCACTCATCTCTTTGATTTGTTAAAAGGACGAACTCAAGCTAGTAATGCTCCCCGTTCTGCAAGGGTCGAGACGGGATAACATTTATCGTACACAACTTTAACCTTCCTTTGTAAAGAGGTTGTTTCAACGACTCAAACTTGTGACATTTCGGTCTCAAAAAAGCAACATTAATTTCCGTTGTGCCAATGCTCACCATCATTGAAAAACACATCTAATTAGTACTGAAAGCTTGAGGGATTTGTACATATTATATGGAGACATTGTTATTAATATTCATACTTTACATATATAGTTTTGATCCTGTATCGTTTTAGCTATTCATACTTGTTTGATGTCTATGTCTTTTTCCTTTTATTATTTTCTGCTTCTTCTGATATTGTTTATTAACCAAGTTTGGATTGTATGACATTCTCAAACACCTTCTTTACAGGAAAGTAAAACCCACAACAAAAAATTTTGCAGGCTAGTTAGATATTTTATGTGTGTGTGTGTGTATATATATATGTATATATATTATAACACACTGACATTTATTTTAATTTTCTTACACGATAAAGTATGCTAGTATTTTCGTTACAGTGACTTTACCAATTATTCTATTGATGGTTAAGCCTGACCTTTCAATCTTCTTCAGTCAAAGTATGAGCTGGTGTCGCCTCTTTTTCGGAACCCTATATAGATTTTCAGATTTTGGATTCAACACATTTGGAATTTCACTTGGAAAATGCACCCACTTTCTCTCTCTTTTTTGAATTGGTGAAAAAAAAGAGAAAATTACCAATCATTATTTGGTCTAATTTATCAAGAGATTTCTTATTGTGCTCAAACCATGAAACGGCAGATTATATGTTATTATATAATTAAAAAAAGTTTTTTGTTCAAATATTTATTCAATTGTATAATGATATGTGTTGTATTGTTCCTTATTTTGGACTGAAAAATCTGTCTAATTTATTAAGAGAAAGGAAACTATTCTTGAACTTGTTGTCATCTCATTTTTTGGCATAACATTTGATAATTTTGGTATGAAATTAACGTTAAACTTTTCAGAGATGCCATAAAGAGTCTCATCTAAAATTAGAGAAGATACTTAAGGCTGGTTTGATATTGTTGTACTTTGAAAAAAACTGTTTATGATGTGCTATTATAAGACTAAACTCATTTTTGCTGCTTCACATTTTTAACTTTTTTTCACTTAAAACTGTAAAATAAACTATTTTTAAATGTTTAACAAACATATTTTTAAGCTCAACTTTTTTTATATCCACTTTTTATAAAATTAACATTAGTACTTAGCATTTCTCAAAAAAGTGTGTATAAAAAAGATGCATCCACTTCCCAACATATCCTTTTCTCCATTTCACAAGCAATCAATTGTGTCTCTGTTTCTCCCCTGTAATCATTCTCCAGTTTAAATTCAAATATTCACCCCCAAAATTCACATGTATATACATAGAGAGAGGAATGGGAGTTAGCAGCAGCAACAGACCTCAAATCCAAAAGATGGGGACTTTACAGAAATTCAAGCTCCTCGCCACGCAGTGCGGCGTGGCCCAGAGCCCGACGCGAAGCCCGCGGACGAGCCCGTTGATCCAGTTCCGCCGCCGCAAACCCACCTTGCTGATGCTCCTGACCCGGAGCAGCAGTCGCCGCCGTGACCCGCCGGTTCCGATGCCGCTACCGGAGAAGATTCCGCCCCTGAGGAACAGTTTGAAGGACCTGTTCGTGTCGTCGCCGCCATTTGAGTTGAACGACGGGAGGAAGGCGGAGAGTGAGAGAGATAAGCGGGTAGAGTTGGGTAGTTTGTTGGTGGTAGGTAAAGAAATTGGTGGAGTTGGACCGGGCTCCCCTAGGCCGGCCTGGACCGGTTTCCGTTACAAGTCGTTACTGGGAAGGGCTTGGCGCCCTGTGCTCGTCACTATTCCTGAGTAAATTAATTAAATAATTTAATCTTAGTAAAATATTATTAGAGTTTTTTTTGTATGCTATGTGATCGGCCGTCTCTCATGATCTTGGTCCAAATATACCGATACAAATTGATCTTGTATTGCATTGTATAATTTGTAGCTACCGGCATTGGACTCGTGTTACAAGCATTATCATACATTCGACCTTATGGTTTCGTTTCAATTCTCCTTTTTTTTTCGTGCCATTATCGTTTGTATTAAAATATATTTGAACTTGTATAACCTCTCGCAATATAGGCAAAAGGAATAAGTCTGAATTAGAACTACTTTGAATAGAAACAACTTCCTAAATGAAGAGGACGGAACAAGAACTAGAGGGATCCACCGACGATGATCGTTCCCTTGTTTCGGAAGAAAAAGAGGTTCGGGGACAAAATCGATGAAATGTCATTCATCCGTGACCACGCACGCCATTACCATTCTTTCGAGGTTCCTTTCTAAAGTTAAAAGGGGCTAAAGGCCCAGGACCATGACTGTTGGGAGAAGAGTTAACACTACACATGCTAAAGCAACTCTTCCCTTTGGGAAAAAGAAACGTTGCAAAGAAGAGCTCGATGATTTCGAAGGGACTTTTTTCATCTATTTTGTTATTTAATTCAATTATTACAGAAAAATTTCTTACAATCAAAAGGTAAATTCAAAAAAAGGGTGGAGTCCTTCCATGTCTTGCCGCTAGCGGCTCTTTGGTTCCGAGAGGAATTGGAGTCTGATTTGTTTGGGCTTGTGATTGCCGCAACGCAGAGTCGTTCCCCTCTCTCTCGGTACCTCCATTTCCCTGCTGAGGTTCGGCATGGCCAACAGACTTACGGTGGCCTTCGGAATGCTCGTTTTCTGGAAGTACAACCCTCCGCAAGAACCTATCTATCATCTCGTAACTGGTAAATGTAATAACGGCAGAAGGAGTGGTTCTTATTAGATTAGTAGCACAACCATTATAGAATCCACGAAGGCCTTCCTTTTGGAACACCTTCTTTATGCTGTCAATTACTCCTGCATACTGGGTTCCAATGTGTCTGGCCTGCCCTTGCTCTTGCAGTCTCGAGCGCACAACCTGGAGATAATTGATTCAGTCAGGATGACAAAATAAAATATGAGATTGTTAGAGAGAGCGGTCGTCCAATCCCCAGTCCGTTTACTGAGAAGTCCAGCTGAACATACCTCGTGAGGATATGTTATTACAGAAGCGATTACTTTTGATACTGATGAGGCAAAGGCAACTCTACTAGGGTGTAACTTATCAACAGTTGTATTATCTGAAAAGTTAAAATTTTGGGGTCAGATATAATTAATTATTTAAAAAACACTGAATTTTCAAGTAAAACAGTTCATCAAAGAAGTAAACAAATAACATTTACCCCTTTTTGCCATGAAAGACTTTATCTTTTCATAAGCAGGAAATTGAATTGCAACATGACTTACTCCAGCCAAAGAAGGCAAGATCCCACTGTTTGAAACCACAAATGCAAACAAAGAGGTATCATTAAGGGAAACCATGCGAATAAATTTTAATCTGATCAATTGAGCAGATCTCCTCTCACCGAATGGAAAAAAATTCGATTGGTGGTTAGGCAACATCAAATGTAAAATTCCCAGTTTAGTGTCATATCCACATGATGTTACTTGGAAAGAAAAATGACCTATATAAACCTCGCAAGCCTTCCTCAGTTGTAATCCTTGAGAAAGCAGATCTCATGCTTTTGTAAGGAATCACACCAGGCCTCATTCCTTGTGTCTAAACGAAGATGATCATGAAGAATATATCAATGTACAAAAATGACAAAGTTTCAAACGAGCAAAATTAATCAGTGAGTCCTTGAGAATTTTCTAAATCCATGAGGGTTGAGTTTAAGTCGGAAGGTAACATGTAATTATGCGGAAGAGATTCATTAGCCTGGTTAGACATTGGTTAAGCATGAACCCAAGAATAAAATATGCCCAGACATTTCTTAGAAAAACATAAGCACTATATGACCATCTCTAGCAAATATGCATCGGCATAGTTGAACTATTACTATCTTTTATTCCCCATTTTTCATAGTTTACTTTCTCCTGACATCTCAAATCAAGGACATGATAATTACAGAGAGTTTGTGTCGCTTCCAAAAAGAAAAAGAAAAAAATATGTCTCCAGTCCCAGTCCAACAGAATGCCATAAAATAACAGGTCATTGTGAATGGCTCAAAGCTATCCAATGTGCTATAGAAAGCAATAAAATGAAAATCTTAAATGAATTACAAACATAAAAACAATAAACTTACTTGAAGTCTGGTTTTAACAACCCACAATGGATTTGTTGAAATGGCTGTGGCAGCCCCGGCTCCAGCAGCAGCAATCATATTTTCACCAATTGTGAGTTCTCCGCTGCCATGAACTACAGTATGACCATAGTGAATGTTTTAAAAACTAACTGATTACTATTAAATATTACCCAATGCTCTAAACTAAACCAAGAATATGGGAATACTATGCGTTTCATAAGAAATAATTAGAGACAAACACAAACTTTTAAGTAAGCCACATTTGGAAAAACCAACCATGAGAGTGGAGTAGGCCTTTGAGTTGCTCATAAACTGTGAAGTACACCTGCATACGAACAGAGTACATATGGCTCCAGGAAAATTATAAAAAGTATACAGGAAAAAAAGTTGCATGTGATCTGACCGAGGGCCCCAAAATCTATGTGAACTCAAGTTTCCACAAGATAAGGGCTCTCAAAGATTTGTCTCACAATATAAGGCAACAAAAGTAATACTCACCGCCCAGTTTGGAAGTAGCGCTAGAATTGTAGGTGAAAGGCCCCGGTACATTCCCTTCACACCTTCTGTCTTTAATATTTTTTGTAGGCTCGTGACAATGATACTACCTGATCATAGGCCAAAAGGAAAACAAAGAAGAACAGTTATACTGATATGTGTAAGTATGAACCATAAATACTACAAATAGATCGACTGGAAAATATCCTCGAAATGGCAATGAGCCATATAAAAAATTTATAGAACAAACACAAAGCCACCTGAAGCCGGTTCACCAATTAACGCGAAATGTGGCATACATCTGGTCAATGCATATTTTCTCATTTATACGAATAAACTAGAGTTGTCAAAAATTGAAACTTTAATCTGACTACGATTCCATTTCCACCTAAAGATGTGCTCCCATAGTCCCAGTGAATCTAATATCCTAAAAAATCGATACTGCAGTCGATAAGTTCCTTAAGATAAATAAAAACACAGAATTTCATCTAACTATTGATAAACAAAGCATAATTTGTTTAAGGGAGTAACAAAGCTTCGACTCGGAAAATTGAAGAATACCTCTTTGACCAGAAGGCATGCCATGGACCTGCAGCCTGGTCTTGATGACATCCAAGGGGCATACAAACGTAGCCGCCATAGCACCTGCAAAGCTTACAGTTCAATCAATTTGCAATAAATTCATCAGATTTGCAAATGCGTGCCCAAATGAACGAAACCCTAGAAATGGGAATCGCAGAAGAGCAAAGGGGGAAGTATCTGACCAGCGGAGGCGCCAGCACCGGCGTGGCAGATGACATCTCTGACAGATTGGCGATCGGAATGTTCGGCCACAACACCCATCGTCGTCGAAGCCCTCTCTAGCCTCTCTCTAGAGCTGCTTCTTCAAACTCAAATCAAAGGTAATTTTCATGGCCAGTCGCAGTGTGTGTATGTATATACATACATGTATATATACTGATTTGATAGAGGGGGAGAGATTTGGGGTCGGAAGTTCTAAAGACTGTTGAGAGTCAGTATTCTGGAGCTACGACGCCGTCGTCGTCGCCGCCTGACTTGTTTGAAGGGGGTTAAGTGGTGGAAAATGACGTGTCAGGTACGCAGAGCTCAGCTTCGGATTTGGAATTTGGAAATGGGAAATGACACGGCCCCCGGAGCCGGAATCCGTCGAGGAAAGGAAACTAGAAAACTAGCAAAACGGCTAACTTTCTTTCTCGTATAGGTAAATTTCTGGCCAATAATATAAGTGGGTGCGTGGGTGGAGATTGCAGAAGATGATTATTTAGACTAAATTTGTAAATAATATAATGTGATTATTGATAATTGAATTATTATTTAAGTTAACGCATTATATGATCTGAAAATTTGATCCACTTAGCATTACTCTTCAATTAACCTCAATTTTTGACTAAGCAATGAATGTGATATGCATTTTATGACCATTCGACAATCACCATTACAATTCAATGGTATTTCTCTAGTGGAAAATTAGTGTAAGTTAAATCTTAATATTAAAAAATATATATATTTCAAGAATTTCTTCGATTCACCTTTTGTTTTTGAATTTTTAGAGATCTTTTTATTCAACAGGCATTCTAATTTGAGCTATAGCCTATATGCATATAAAGAGATTACTTTTGTTAGATAATGATATTTTATGACTATTATAACCTTTAAATGTCAAAGAGTTATATTATTTAATTTAAAATCAAGGGCATTAATGTAATTCAATTCCAATTTTAGATTCTCCTCACATTCTCATACATATGCATAACATTTATAGAGTCTAGTGTAAATTTATGAAAACAAAATTTCGATTTCAAGTACATAAAAATTTATATTTTTTTGCTCGACGTAAAGTTTATATTACTTTAACCAACTTAACTTGACCTAAAATTTTCCATAGTTTTTAAAATTTGTGATGTGAAAGACAAATATGCAAAAGTTAGTTTGTGTTGTTTTTATATGCTGAGGTAGCCAATGATGGATTTCATGACAAATTCTTGTCCACTGACATTGGCCTGCTTGACGAGGAGAGAGTGTTCAATTAGAACATTTTCAATTTACCGAAAATCGAGACTGATATATAAAATGTCATAATACTAATAATTAAAAAAATTTAATATTTCAACTACTAGTATTATAATACTTATTATATCATATCGTATTCGTAACAAACTAAAAATTCTCTCGAATCAATTAACTATCTCAATTAAAAATAAAAAAGTGACTTTCCGACAAACAAAAGAAAAGTGATTTAGATTTGATATTGCCACATATTTTTTCTGTACATTATAACAAGAAGCTTGTTAGGCTTTTATTCTTCATTTGGGTCCAAAGTCGTGAAGTCAGAGAGGCCCAACTAGTTATGGACTGAAATTCAAAAGGTTTAAAGAATTCGGCCCAAAAAGAGCATGCCAAAAGCCTGGAAACACAGACTGAAGCACCTTTAGCAAATTACCTTCACCAAAGAGCATTTATGCTAAATTTACACAAGATTAGGAGAACAACTTAACAATGTCACCATGACGTTATGTGTCAACCCTATAATGTTATGTAAAAATACTCAATAATTATATTAGCTCATTAGTACGAGATGCCACAATTACAGTATTTGAATTTCTTGTCAGTCCTAGAGGAAATTAGACAACAATAAGAGTTAAAAGGAAAAGTAAAGGATTTGGTTTGGTGGGCCAAAAAAAAGAGTAGGATTATCTTCTTTCCTATTCTTATCCACTTCTCTCTCATCTTCTCACACTTTACTTTTTATCTTATTATTTTTATAAAAAAATTAATATAAAATATTAACGTAACTTAATTGTAACAGTTTAAATAAAAAAAGACGGAAGTAGAAAGAGCTTAAGAGGGGAGAAAAATCCTCCCTCCCAAAAAAATCCCCTACAAGACAAGTTCACTTCTTGGGGCATCTTTCAGCAAAGATATCATGATTTCCGGGGCCCTGGCGGGTACGCAGTGGCTTTCTTCTGACCATCGTACGTGGGGACGAGCATGGCTGTAGGGCCCAGATAGGCCATTCTCCCAGCCCTGCACTTGCCCAGTTCCTCAAAACCAAAAAACTATTTTTTATTTTTAATTTTATTTTCCAAAAATACCCATGCTTTCAAAATTCATAATACCAAAAGGCCGAACAGTATGTGAATGTGGACGATGGATCCGAGGCACCAACTGGAAAATTCCCAAATCTCAGTTTGGTAAGAGGATATTGAAGACACCTACAAATACAAGTTGGGAAATATTCTAATGCGTGATTAGTTTGAAAGACAATTAAAATGTCAATTTATGCTTAGGAAATTTATTCTTCTTCTGATAAAGAAGGAAAAGGCATATAGAAAAATTTGCGTAGAATTGTTTGACTAGAATTACTCTCGCACTAAATAAGATATATGTGAGTTTATATAAGACTAAAATATAAAAAGTTTCATGCATTTGCGGAGGTACCCTACGAGGCTACAAATAATGTGATCGGAAATACTTACTATAAGTTTTTCTCGTATTTATCAATTGAGTATTTGGTAGTGGCAGAGCCCGCATAGGGTCCTTGATTGTCCTTGATCCTAACAACTTCAAAAACCTCATGTATATTTGTATGTGTACCATTTAAACAATTAAGGCAAACTAAATTACAACATCCTCCTCGTACTTTTTTTTTCCTATCATATTTGTCTTCCTTTTTTTCTCTTCTTATGTGCAACCCTATTGTGCGCACCATATGTTCCATGAAATCTCTTAGTTGACAAGTCTTGGCAATCTTCGACATCACACTACAGTATCTTGCATTTACCATTGACAAGGCTCTACACATAATAGTAATTGTTGACATATATTACCATAAGTTGTCGGTTTATGATGGCAAAAATTGCTACGTGCTTACTAGATGTTCAACTAAATAACCCTAAAAAGCTATTTTTAGTTTATATGATGATTCTATTATTTAAAAATTCTGCCTCGGTCAATGATACTTAATAAAATCTCTTTCATTTTCACATGATGCAACACTTAGCACATGCAATATCGGATAGCGGTATTGTTCTTATCTTACGTCAATTCATGAGATGCCTCTTAAAACCTGTACCAGACACATCCGTTCCAACTGCAACTTTCCCATCTTCAATTCATTATGTACTCGAATTAAATTTGCCCTGTCAATATTATTCACAATTTTCTACTCTAATTGCAGCCACGGACACACACCCGCTTTCACACTCGTACTGATCTTGCCACTTGTATGAACTAATTGTTTTATCGACGAGATATTCTACTGTGTCGCATAGTGCATACATTAGTGTCGGTGTTTTTTTTTATCAGGATCATGTAAAAAGTTGTGTGTACTATGTAGTTTTTTTACCAAAAAATTATACTGTGTCACCGAGGGCATACATTAGCATTAGTGTTTGTCATCAGATGAGGTAAAGAAGGTTTATACATATGGAAATACACTAGGCAATGATAAAGCATGCGTAAGAGGAGTTTTTTTTTTTTTTGGGAAATCAAGATATAGCATTATCCGGGCAAAGATGCCAAATTTACAAGAAGGCCTGCATAGAGGCAAACAGCCAACTACAAATACTAGAAAAGGGTAGTGCAAGGAGGTTATAGGAGGCCAAGACGCCGCACCTAATGCTAAAGCGTCTCTCCTCACACTACCATGTACAATTAGTGGGGGCAGAGAATGCCGTCATTACACAAAACATGAACAAGGGAAGATAGGGGTCTATCGACCCAAATATGATAACATACTTCTCTACAACGCCGCAAAGCCAAAAAATCCGTTGTCGAATTGGCCGCTCTTGGAACCCAAAACGCACCCTCCTACAGGAGTTTGTCTTTACTTGAAGAATGTTGATGACAAATCAAATCACTTGCATTATCTAGCTAGCAAGCTGCTTTATGGCATTTGGGCAATTAGTTGCCCATGTGATTTTGATCGAGTATCTTTTTTAATCCAACTTTTTCGTGTTTTAAAAAAATTCTTGATTTCGAAATGTTACGTTACATAGTTAAAAGTGTGTGAATCTCATAATATAATTAACGATCCCAACTAAAGAAACTAGGAACTATATTATACGTCCATTTTCAGTCTTTTGTATTTCTTATTTTTTGTTCAAATTTAATTTAGTTTGGTTCCAAGGAAATAGATACGTAATAAGAAAACATGAAATGAACTCTGTAGTTTGGAGGCCAGAGTTGGGAAGGATTGGGTGGCGAGTACATAGTCGATGAAGTAAATACAACCCAAGTGGTTGCAAGGTTTTTGGAAAAACGACATTTCTTTTGTAAAGTAGGCATTTTGATAACTAATTTGAGTAGAAAGGAAATGGATCACGATGGAAGACATATCTGATGAATGAATGATTCAATCCCCTCCCACCCGCACGGTTCCTCTATTGAAGATGTTCCACACTTCCACTTCTTTTATGTGAAGGGGGCGTTTTCCTAGAATTTTACATAATCGTCTTTGAGATAAATATTTTTTTTTTTACGTCTTATCTTGTCTTATTTTTTTAATGTATCCGGATCGAATAACAAAAAATTTACTATTTGAAATGAAACTAAGATAGAGT
>JADOBS010301378.1:0-12008 GCA_015708375.1 Cydonia oblonga
TACCTCCCCACCTCTTAATAATACCTCATATGCTTTCCTTATCTATTCCTCTCCATCTGAAACCTCAAAACCAAACAAACCTTCTCTTCCCGTCACCGACATCTCCCAACTCCTCACTACCCGAGATCGCTCCCATCTCCTCTCCCCTTGCTCCACCCTCGCTTCATTGTTCGAATCGAATCCCACAACCGTCAGTCCTCCTTCATGACTTCCACTGTGATGCAGTGTGCCCTCCGTACCTGTCCAATCATCTTCTTCTATACCAGGTACGAGCACTAGATACCCTCTTTCCAATTATTTTTCATATCACAATTTATCTTATCTCCATAAAGTTGTTGTTGTTGCCATCTCCAAAATAGTTTGACCCACTACTTATGCTCAGGCATCTTCTGATAATTTTTGGTGTGAAGCTGTGGCCAAGCACATTAGGGCACTAGAACAAAACAACACTTGGGTCATCACCTCTTTATCTGCAAGCAAGAAGCCCATGGGATACATATGGGTATTCAAAGTTAAGTATAATTCCAACGACACCATTGAACGATACAAGGCACGCCTTGTTGCCAAAGGGTACACCCAACAAGGTCTTCACTACAACCAAATTGGTGACATTTCAGTGCCTTCTTGCTCTTGCCGCTGCCTACAATTGGCACCTCCATCAATTGGAGTTCAAAACGCTTTCCTTCATGGCGACTTGGACGAGGAGGTTTATACGTGATTAACTCCCGGCCTTTGCCGACAAGGAGGGAACATGGTGTGTTGGCTCCAAAAGTCACTCTACGGCCTGAAGCAAGCTTCACGCAATTGGTTTGCGAAGCTCACTACCACACTTTGTGAAGATGGCTTTGTACAATCTTTGACTTTGGCGACACTACTACAAAAACATACTTGCGCGATGGAGCAAATTACGTTGCACAAAGACATTTTGCGCAACGAGACTTTGTGCGACGAAGGTTCACCTTCGTTGCGCGAAAGTGTTTTGCGCGACGAAGATTGTCGTCGCACAAAACTATTTTGAGCAATGAAGGTAAACCTTCGTCGTGCAAAGTCAACGACCTTTTCCTTAGACAATAGAATTTGTTTCTTCATCTTTACAAAAAATAAATAAAAACAAAAATAGGAGTAATTAATTGTGACACATTCACTAAAAAAAAAAAATCCTTTTGTTTCTTCATCTTTACAAAAAAGCAGAAAAAGAAATAATAGTAACCTGGTCCAGAGTGTCTATGTCACAGCCCATCCCGGAATTATATTATCGATGACATGAAATTACTATTTTAACTTCGGATGTTAGAATGTGTTGTGTGTATATGTTGTATCTAAGTGGACAAATACTAAGTTCCTAATATTTTGGATCCAATTAGAACTTAAAGATATTATTGTTTGGTTGGTTAGTGACCAAAATTTGGACCACACACACAAGACCTCTCTCTCTCTCTCTCCCCCTCTCTCGGCATTTCTGTGTTTTCTGTACAGACCGTACGGACAAGCTTGGACTCGATCTTCCAGTCATAGATTGACATTAAAAAGGTAAGATTTGGAATCCTTGTAAGCTTGTGAGTTCATATATACTAGTTTTAGGACTCGAGACCTTCGTTTTCACGAGAAACCATTTTTGCCGTTTCATGCACTGTTCATGCACTAATTATTGTGCTGTTTTAGGAGTTTTTTTAGGACATATGAAGCTTAAGGACTTCCCCAAGAAGCTCGGAGAAGAAGAATGGAGTGATTTGGACGTCGGAAATTCAAGATCGAAGAGTTTACGTTTTGGCTAGATTATCGTGGCTTCTCTTGCATGATCTCATTGATTTTAAGTCCAAAAATTGGTATGGTTATGTTCTACTCATCCTAAGCTTTAAATTGGTTCAAGTTTCATGCAAAATGGTGAAGAATCGAGGGAGAAATAGGGTTTTAAACATTTTCCAGAAACCGGCGAGGTCGTCGGTGATCGGTGACTCGTCGGAGAAGAAGGGAGCATATTTCGCCAGTTTTGACAGAATATGCTAACGGCGGTGGGTGACACCATTAGGAATTTAACGGTATATGCTAGGTTTTAGATGGAATATTCCTGACGCCGTTGACTAATGCCGTCAGTGTACCAGGCACGTGCCTGCGCGTGGGCGCCGCGTCTGGCCGTGTCTTGGCTAGTGCGTGGGGGCACATGAGACCTCCAAAAATTATTCTGAAAATTTGGTGATGTTCGTGAGGTTGTGTAGATCATGGTGGTATATTTATTTACCCCATTTGAGCAATGTATGAAAAGTTATTAGATAGTTTTGTATATGTGCTTAATCTAGGTGAGGCCTATCCGGAGGACGAGCGCCATCAATCTAGGCTAGGGGGTTACGACCCTTCGACTTATCAATGAGTGAGCTTTTGGTTTTCAAAATATACCTATATACTTAATGTTTTTCCCAGAAAATGAGTTTGAATGATAATATGATATGAAATGTGATATGAAATGTCATGCAAAGTATATATCTATTTTATTCATGCATTATTAGTTGCATATAATGGTGATTGGTGTTGAGGACGCACAGGTAAGTATCAGGTGAGTTATAACATGTTTATGTGAAATTATGATTATGTGAGATACATTGAAAGCTCATAAACCTGCACCCCGGTGTTAGTGCTCCCGCCCAGAGTTAGGGCACAATCTTTCACGTGTTCACCTCCCCGCACTATATGCTCACCTTGGATCCAAGTTAGGTGCACATGCTTGTCGTACAAACCACCATAGGTGGTTCCGACTCGTAGGTGATCCATATTTATTTGCACAGTCTTCACGTGATTGTAGCACTAGAGCATGTTTATTTTACACCCAGACTTGTCGTACAAACCACTAGAGGTGGTTCTGACTCGTGTGCATGATATATATTATGAATTGATATGATGTGAGATTGATTATGAGTTATAGTTTCAGCCGTACAGGCCACTACATGTGGATTCGACTTATATGTTGTTCTTATGAGTTTATATCACCTGAATTGCTTTTATGGATTGTTGAGATATTTGGCATGGCATATTCTTGGCATATCACTACTCCTGAGCATGTTTTGAGATATATATGTGTGTGTATATATATATATATATATATATATATATATTATATTCCTGAGCAGGTTTTACAGTGTGGGGTTATAATGATTTGAGAATTGAAACGATTTGAAAATCTTTGTTTTTGCCCACTCACAACTTTGTTTTGCGCCCCTCCAGGTTTTAGGTAGTTGCTAGCAGGTGGATCATGAGGGCTTGACAGAGGTTCTGGCAGATTTACACTTATGTAGGTTTCACCCTCGGGTGTTGTAATTCCTTAATCATTCTATCTAAATGCACTTAGACTGTTATGGCTCTGAATGTGTATTTATACAATTAAATTAGCACTAGTACTTATCCTAGCTAGTACTGCTAGTAGTTGGTTTTTATTTATCCGTATCTCTCTTATCTTATCGCTTCTACATTGCATTTATGGTTACGTCACACTTATGTGACGGCCAGCACGCTCTGATCCTCGGGTCAGGGTGTGTCAGTTTGGTATCAGAGCCTAGGTTTTGCAGTCCTACATATTCAGTGAATTCTCTAATTATCTTGGAGTCTTCTTTCAGAACTATGCCGCCTCGTAGAGATCTATGTCCTTCTTCTGAGCCTAGTTTCCCTGATATAGCTCAATTAGGGGAAGCTATCTCTAGTGCTATTCAGACTGCTCTTCGTCCTCCCCAAAGTACTCCTATTGAGACTGTGTATAATATGAAGTTAAGTTATTTAATGGGAAATGAAGGACCTGAAGGAACAGAACAGTGGCTCAACCAATTGGAGAAGACTTATACTGTGATGCAGAGTCAAGGGAATCTTCCTCCCGAGAGATGGGTTGAGACTACTACATGGTTCTTGGGTAAAGAACCCGCATCCTGGCGGAGTCAAGAGGTTTATCATTTGACACCTGAGGAGGTAGTTGATTGGGAAATGTTCAAACAGTTGTTTCGGAAAAGATTTATTCCTCTAGCCTATATTGATAATAAGAAACAAGAATTTACTAATTTGAGACAGAGGAAGATGACAGCGAACAAGTACTATAGGAAATTCACTGACTTGTCTCGCTATGATCCTAAGGTTGCTGCCAATCCAGTTGAGATGCTTTAACGCTTTAAGCTAGGTACCAAGAAAAAAATGGCGTTCTGTGGCGACTGCAGTGCACTGTAATACTTATAAGGAGTTTTATGAGATTTTGTTGAGGATTGAATATTCTAAGAATATGCCTAGTGAGAGTGAAGAAGAAGAAGAGAAGAATGGAAACCAGAAGAAAGATGATAAAGGAAAAGGGCAATCATCTTAAGGACCTCGCAAGACTCAAACCTTCAAGAGAAGTTGAGCTAGTTGTAGTTCTTCTAACGAAGGTTATAGTGCCACTGGTATGAGGAGAGGTGGTAGGTTCACTAAGGGTCCTAGATTCTAGAGATATGGTGACTTTGGTAGAGGCAGTGCTCATTTGTGCTGCTGTTGTAATAATAGGCATTTTGGAGAGTGTAGACGGGGCAGTAATGGATGTTTTACATGTGGACAAATGGGACATAGAGCTGCAAATTGTCCCCAGAGTCAGCAGAAGCCTCAACAGTCTTCTATGCCACCACTAGCACCAGTTCAGCAGGCACCTGGATTCAGTGGTTATGGTCAGATGGGTCGAGGTGGTGTTTACCACTATCAGGGTGATGCCGCTCCATATGCTTCAGGGCAGTACTAGTATTCCCAGGATCCTTATTACCAAAGTGGGCATTCTCAGTATTTTGGAGGGTATACGCCGCATCCTTCCGTTCCAGCAGGTGGTTCTCAGTGGTATTAGGGGGGGACAACCTTAGCAGGTTGAGATTGCTGCTAGTAGTGCGGGATCTTAAAGGAAATCTGGTCAACAAAGTCAGGGACGAGGTACCCAGGGGCGAGGTATTCAAGCTAGTAGAGGTCGTGGTGGACGACAGCAAACCCAGGGACGTATTAATAACATCACACTTCAGGATGCTCAGAACCATCCAGACTTGATTATGGGCACGTTAAATGTTCATGGTCACTTTGCTAGAGTTTTGATTGATTATGGTGCTACTCATTCTGTGATTTCTCATACATTTGCTCAAATGATGCAACCTTATCCTACACATCTAGGGTATGATTTAGAGTTTGCTATGCCTAAAGGGGAGAGATGTTATGTTGGTAGTGTATATCCAGGGTGTCCATTGATGATAGAGGATGTGATTATGCCTGCTAATCTTATCCCGTTAGATATTGTGGATTTTGATGTGATATTGGGCGCGGATTGGTTGTATTATAATCGTACCAATATTGATTGTTACGAGAAATCTGTTACTTTTCATCATCTTGGATTACTGAGGTTACTTTTGTGGGTGAACAGAGTAGGGTGAGACATGGTGTTATTTCTGCCATGAGAGCAAAAAGAATGTTAAGCAAAGGTTGCCATGGATATCTAGCTCATGTGGTATTAAATGATGTTGCTCCTAGTAGTGTGGAGAAAATTGGAGTAGTTAGGCGTTTTCGTGATGTATTTCTGGATGATTTAGCTGGATTGCCACCAGATAGAGATGTGGAGTTCACCATTGATTTACTTCCAGGTACGGATCCCATATCCTTGACTCTATATAGAATGGCTCTTGCTGAGTTGAGAGAATTGAAAATTCAGTTGCAGGAATTAGTGGATAAAGGTTTTATTCAGCCTAGTACTTCACCTTGGGGAGCTCCAGTTTGATTTGTGAGAAAGAAAGACGGGACCTTGATATTATGTATTGATTATAGGCAATTGAATCGGGTGACGATTAAAAACCGTTATCCGTTGCCTCGTATTGATGATTTGTTTGATCAACTTTGAGGTGCCTGTGTGTTCTCTAAAATTGACTTAAGGTTGGGGTATTACCAGTTGAAGATTAGAGACGAAGACATCCCTAAAACAGCTTTTAGGACGTGTTATGGACATTATGAATTTTTGGTGATGCCGTTCGGATTAACTAATGGCCCAGCAGCCTTCATGGATTTGATGAACCGAGTATTCCAACAATATATTGACAGGTTTGTCATTGTGTTCATTAATGATATTCTGGTTTACTCTAAGTCTCAATCAGATCATATTCGACATCTTACTTCGGTGTTGAAGTTGAGGGAGCATAGATTATATGCTAAATTGAGTAAATGCCAATTTTGGTTAAATCAAGTGGCATTTTAGGGTATGTGATTTCTACTCAAGGTATTCAGGTAGATCCTCAAAAGGTTGCAGCGGTGGAGAATTGGGAACAACCTCGAACCGTTACTCAGGTACAAAGTTTTCTTGGCTTAGCAGGATACTATAGACGGTTTGTTAAGGATTTTTCAGTTATTGCTTCGCCAATAACGAGGTTAACTAGAAAATAGGTTAAATTTGAGTAGGATGATAATTGTGAGCAAAGTTTTCAGCAGTTAAAGTATTTTCTCACTCATGCACCTATTTTAGCACTCCCAGATAATGGAGGAAATTTTGAAGTGTACAATGATGCTTCTTTAAATGGCCTGAGATGTGTATTGATGCAACATGGTAGGGTGATTGCTTATGCTTCACGGCAATTGAAGCCACACGAGATAAATTACCCTACGCATGATCTTGAGTTAGCAGCCATCATCTTTGCTTTGAAGATTTGGAGACATTATGTCTATGGTGAGAAGTGTAAGATTTTTACCGATCATAAGAGTCTTCAGTATATCTTCACTCAGAGAGATCTTAATCTTCGTCAACGGAGATGGATTGAATTGCTTAGTGATTATGATTGCATGATTGAGTATCATCTTGGTCGTGCAAATGTGGTAGCAGATGCACTAAGCAGGAAGACTTCAGCTAGACTTCATGCCATTTATGATTGTCATGTTCCTCTTCTTGCTGATTTGAGGTCTACATGTGTGAAATTAGCAGTGGAAAAACGAGAAGAAGCCTTACTTGCTAATTTTCAAGTTAGGCCAATTTTAGTGGATCGAGTGCTTGAAGTGCAAATGAATGACGAGGAGACTCAAGCAATAATTGAAGTAAGGAGGAAAGGCAAGAAGAAAGACTTCAGGATTCGAGAATCAGATGGCATGCTCATGCAGGAAGGAAGAATGTTTGTGCCTAATGATATGGAATTAAAGAAGGCAATTCTGGATGAAGCACATATTTCAGCTTATGCGATGCATCCAAGAGGTACTAAGATGTATCATACCATTCAACCATTTTATTATTGGCTGGGAATGAAAAGGGAAATTGCTAAATATGTGAGCAGGTGTGTCATCTGTCAGCAGGTTAAAGCAGAGAGGAAGAAATCTTTTGGACTAATGCAGCCACTTCCCGTTCCACAGTGGAAATAAGAAAATATTACCATGGATTTTGTGTACAAGCTTTCTCGTGCACTAAATGGCTATGATGGCATTTGATTGATTGTTGATCGGTTGACTAAGTCTGCATATTTCATTCCAGTTGGGGAAAAATATTCTTTAAGCCGATTAGCAGAATTATTTATATCGAAGGTTGTAAAGTGCCATGGAGTTCCAGTGAGTATCATTTCAGATAGTGACCCAAGATTTACTTTTAAGTTTTGGGTAGCATTTCAGGAAGCTCTAGGTACAAGATTGCTTTACAGTACAACATATCATCCTCAAACAGATGGTCAGTCAGAAAGAATGATTCAGACTTTAGAGGATATGCTGAGATCTTCGGTACTACAGTTTGGTGATGCTTGGCATAAGCGTTTAGACTTGATGGAATTTTCCTACAATAACAATCTTCATTCGAGCATTGGTATGTCACCATTTGAGGCTCTTTATGGGAAATCTTATCGTACACCCCTATGTTGGTCATAAATTGGTGAGAGATCGTTGGTGGGCCCTGAGATAGTGGAGGAGACTACTCAAAATGTTCAGGTGATTAAGTCTAACCTGAAAGTGACCCAGGATCGTCAAAAGAGTTTAACCGACAAGCATGCCACTGACCGGTGTATAATGTAGGTGATTGGGTATTTTTGAAGTTGTCACCATAGAGAGGTGTGGTACGTTTTGGAAAGAAAGACAAGTTAAGCCCTAGGTATATCGGGCTGTATATGATCACTGAAAGGGTTGGTGAAGTTGCTTACAGGCTTGAGTTACCTCCAGAGTTATCCAGAGTGCATAATGTGTTTCATGTCTCGATGCTTCGACATTATGTTTCAGATCCTTCACATGTGATTCCTCCTCAACCTTTGGAAATTTATCCGGATTTGACTTATGATGAGGAACCAGTGACTATCTTGGATTGGAAAGATAAGGTTCCAAGGAATAAGACAGTGAGTTTGGTGAAAGTATTGTGGAGGAACCACTCAGTGAAAAAAACTACTTGGGAGATAGATGATCGGATGAGAGAGATGTATCCACACGTTTTTTATGAGTATTAGTGGATTGTATTGATGGTATGAATTTTGAGCACGAAATTTTATAAGGTGGGTAGATTGTCACAGCTCATCCCGGAATTATATTATCGATGACATGAAATTACTATTTTAACCTTGGACGTTAAAATGTGTTGTGTGTGTGTGTTGTATCTAAGTGGACAAATACTAAGTTCCTAATATTTTGGATCCAATTAGGAATTAAAGATATTATTGTTTGGTTGGTTAGTGACCAAAATTTGGACCACACACACAAGACCTCTCTCTTTCTCTCTCTCTCCCGTGTCTTCTCTCTCTCTTCCCTATCTCGGCATTTTTGTGTTTTCCGTACTAACCGTATGGACAAGCTTGGATTCGATCTTCCAGTCACAGATCGACATTAAAAAGGTAAGATTTGGAATCCTTGTAAGCTTGTGAGTTCATATATACTAGTTTTAGGACTCGAGACCTTCGTTTTCACGAGAAACCATTTTTGCCATTTCATGCACTAATTATTGTGCTGTTTTTAGGAGTTTTTTAGGACATAGGAAGCTTAAGGACTTCCTCACAAAGCTCGAAGAAGAAGAATGGAGTGATTTGGACGTCGGAAAGTCGAGATCGAAGAGTTTAAGTTTTGGTCGGATTATCGTGGGTTCTCCTGCATGATATCGTTGATTTTAAATCCAAAAATTGGTATGGTTATGTTCTACTCATCCTAAGCTTTAAATTGGTTCAAGTTTCATGCAAAATGGTGAAGAATCGAGGGAGAAATAGGGTTTTAAACATTTTCCAGAAACCGGCGAGGTCGCCGGCGATAGGTGACTTGTCGGAGAAGAAGGGAGCATATTTCGTCAGTTTTGAAGGAATATGCTAACGGCGTTGGGTGACGCCATGAGGAATTTAACGGTATATGCTAGGTTTTAGACGAAATATTTCTGACGTCGTTGACTAATGCTGTTAGTGTGCCAGGCACGAGCCTGCGCGTGGGCCACGTGTCTGGCCGTACCTTGGCCGGCGCGTGAGGGTGCGTGAGACCTCCAAAAATTATTCTGAAAATTTGGTGATGTTTGTGAGGTTGTGTAAATCATGGTGGCATATTTATTTACCCCATTTGAGCGATGTATGAGAAGTTATTCGAGGGAGACAATCCAAGTCCTTTTCGCAAAGGCTGCAGCAGACCACAATAGATCAGCACACTCAAGATTCTATGCAGACACATGCAAAAGTGCACATTAATCTGCCTCTACGGGATGCGACTGAGAAAGCTCCAAAGCAATCACTAAATTTCAATTTATCTGAGGCTCCAAGGCAACCTGCTAAGCAGCAGGAATGCATGAATACTCAAACAGATTTGGATACAGGGCAGACGGGTGGTAATGAGAAAATTTTAAATGCTGTATTGGACAGTACACCGGCACAGCCGATCATATTTAGAGAAATTTGGGGAAAGTCCTACAAGAAGGCCAAAATCTACAAGGAAAAGAAAAGGCTTTGTGACAGCCAAATTCTTCGTCAAGAAATTCAGCCAGCGCAGAAGTTGTGGGTGTTAAATACGAGGTGGAAGTCAGCTCGATGGAGAGATAAACATCGCTGGAAAGGAACCTATGTCATTACAAAGATTCATTCATATACAAGGGCAGACATTCAGGACTCAACCACAACATTTAAACACTCGGTCAACAAACATCAAGTCACTCATTACCTAATATTGCCCTATGATGCTATTAAAGATTCGTTGACTCTACAAGAACAAGTGACCTGATCACCAACCTTCCACTCCGTCTAGCTATAGATATTAACTAAAGCGCTTATTGGAAAGCAACCCAATTTTTCTGACTCTTTTCTTTTTATTTCGTTTATTTTATTTTCCTGCTTTTATTCCTAATTACAAAAATAAAAAAAGAAAAAAAAATAAAAAAATCAGAAAATTGAAAAGAAAAAAAAAATCTTGTTGTTTTTCTTTACTTTTCCAATTAGTTATTTATTTATTTATTATTTTTATATTTGTGATTGAAGGTTGCGTTCGGAACTGATTCGGTCTAATCTCAACTACTCGTGGATTCATACATTCATCCATTCATCTCAGTATATATGCATTCAACCATCCATTCATCACAACTTTGCATTCAAAATCAGCATTAAAGTGCAGAAATTTAAAAGGAAATCCAACTCTCTGTACCTACTTGGACTCCACTCATTCGCTCTCACATGTCGTAAAAAAAAAAAAAAAAAACACACACACACACTACAATACAAGTTTGGGGATGGGATCCAAGTAGCACGAAGGACGTAGTATTCCAGCAGAGACCAGATTCAGTATCAGGCACAGAAATTTCTCAGACATTCATCACATGGTACATGGAAGCACATGGGAAAGCAATACATAAGCATATAGAATCCAATTCACTGATCTAACACATGCAAGAATAGATTGAAGATGGGGACTTAGAAATTATACCAGTGCATGGCCGGATCTGAGATGTTGTAGCAAGTCCGTTGTCTATTCCATGGTATTGACATCAGCTCGAAGTTCCTTGCACAGATAAGGACCACATGCATGTGTTAGTTTTGGTTTATTTTACTGCAATGCACAAATCGAAACTGTAACAAAGAAGTTTGGAGGAGAGTTTTACCTTTGCGCCTTTCGGCTTTTGGATCGGACGGAAACGATGCACTCCATGAACCTCTTTGCTGTGTTGTTGATGAGTGAGAAAGTGAGAGAGAGTTGTCGTTTTTGTAGAAAATGAGGTTAGAGAGTTTAGAGAGAGGCTCTCAAAGGCGAATAAGGAGAGAGAGGACTGAGATGGCTCTCAGCAATGAAAAATGATGGCAATGGCCCAATGGGGTGTTCATTCAAAAAAATTGTACAGTGGAGCTTTAGGGTTTCAGTCACCCATGTATATTGCACGTGTTCCAGGCGTGTGACTTCTGTTTGTGGTGTCTGCAATCACGTGCGCTGGTTTTCAAATCAGTGCATGGATCATTTCAGGGCCCAGTCTTTTGGTTTCAATGGCTGCCACTCTTGCTTCATGTTTCTTTGCTTCGGGCCCCATGTCTAATGAAAAGGTCCACATTTTCAAACCAGGTGCATTCTTTTCTTTTCTTTTCTTTCTTTATTATTTATTTTGTCACTTTTCATCTCCTTTTTGTTGTTTTTCTTTACTTTCTTTTAATTATTGTTAGGTTTAGTAAGGTTTCGTCTTAATATTTAATTTTCTTTTTAAGGTTGTTTCTTTGATTTCATTTATTTTCCACACTTTAAGGATAATGTGTGTGACAACCCGTCCCAAGTTTAACAATTTTATATTATTTTTTTAATTGGTTGTGGTGAAAAAAAAAAAAAAAGGCTACGGGGGAAGAAACAGAAAAACAGAGAAGAAAATAAAAAATTGGGCAATTTGCCCAATCTGAAATGGTGAAGGAGAGGCCAAATCAGAGAAGAGAGGAGAAGGAAGTTGACCAACCAGAAGAAGGAAAGGAGGGACAGGAGGAAGAAGGAAAGGGAGAGGAAAAGGGAGAAGAAGAGAAACGGGTTGGGAGAACCCGTGACCCGCCCGCGCGACCCGTGGAGATTTTGGCCAAATTCGGCCATTTTTCTTGCAAATCAAAGCC
>JADOBS010301379.1:0-12009 GCA_015708375.1 Cydonia oblonga
GATGAAAGAAAATTTAAAAAAGCTTTAGGCACTAGTCGAATGACGGGTAAGAGTCTAATGCCTGATATCTAACTTAGAGTGGTTTTTTTTTTTTTATAATTTTAATTAAATTTATTACATAACATATAAATAAATATCTACTTATACTTAAAAAAATATATAATTGTATGGAAATTTTTTTGAAATGTTATATGAACTTGTACATATTTTTTAATTTGTCATATAAACTAAAATATTAAGCAATTTGTCATACCAACTTTTTGAAATCACTAATTTGTCATATGTCCCTAACTCCGTTAAGTTTTCCATCCATTATAAGTCATGTGTTTCGCACATGACTTGTATTTAGGGTTACTTAGATCATTTTAATACATTATTTTTCTTTTATTAAGTTGTATTCGACAAAAAAGGGTAGGTTTTCTTGTACCAATACTATCATTTTGTGAGTTTTTTTTTTCTTTTTCTTTTTTTGTTACAAGAAAAATTCAACACATGAGTTTTAACGTTTAATCGATTACACCAATTTCTCTACCAAGCTTTTTTAGGAGTTTTCTATGGTCAATTTATTTACATCTTCCATGATATGAATAACAATTTCTGAATCATTTGTTAATTTTTTTTTCTTTTGCCAAACGATAGATTTGTTAGATTAGATGTAAGATTAGCTATCGACGAGGTTCGAATCCATGCCGTCATACAAAGGCTGAACACCTTTCCACCACTGTGGTAAAGGGCCAATTGCAATCATTTGTTGTGACGACCCGTCCCTAATTTTCCATTTAATTTCTCCCTGAGTGTGTAAATTGACATTTATGCCTTTGTTGGCAAAAGTGACGTGGACATACTATTCGGCTTTCAATTTATTTTTCTTGCTATCATAATTAAATAGTACTCGTTGTTACAATCCCGTGAGCGCAAATTAGACCCGAATCAGACTTGTAACGAAAAAATTACGTTACGTTAAATTGCGTTAACAACGGCTAAATTTGTACACGCGTGTGCTTGACACATACGGGTCCGTGACTTCGTGTAGAACGTTTTCGTATATTCAAACCTTCCGTTTTGAGCAAACTATGGGGGGTTTTTCCTAGCTTTTAGTGTATGTGTTAATTAACTAATTATTTTAGTTATTTCACATATAGGAGAAAATTATCCCAAGGACGTACAAGGACAAGCACGGCACGAAGGCTACGATCCGACCACGTATTAGTGAGTGGACATTTGTTTTCATGTGTGTGTGTGTGTGTGTGTGTGTGTGTGTGTATAAAGTTTTATAGTTTCCACTATTGCCTTTAGATTGATTTTACACCTATTATGCCATGTTTCATTTAATTTCATAAATGTTTTATGTGGTTGAGATTTATATTGTTGTCATGGAATTTTCATAGTGCTTACCCAGGGCAAGGGCCAGTCTTTTACACCGCATGCTCATCTTGGATCTAAGTAGGTGCCAGTTCTTTCATACAAGTTGCATTAGGCAACTCCGACTTGTAGGTGATCGCGATTATCGCCAGTCTTCACGTGATTGTAGCACTAGAGCATACATATACATTACGCCCAGTCCTGTTCATGTCAGAAATTATCTACATGAACTCGTGTGCTAGCATAGATGGATAAGCACCTGTTTCCTTTATGCTACTATTGAGATATTGTGATTTGGCGTATTCTAGCATTATTGTTGATTTACAGTTGTTTTCATACTTATACGTAGTATGATTTTCTGGAAACTATACATGTTTTATAGTGAGGAGTTAGTATGTTTGGAAAATAACTGTGTTTATTAATCTTTGTTTTTGCCCACTCACCCTTCTGTTTTTCGCATCTCCAGGTCCTAGATAGTTGACCTACTTTGTGGCACGTCTCTAATTAACGTAGGAGCTTTTCCCGGTTGTGTAATAAGTACTTTTCTAGTTTCGACTGCATTACCTTTATGTTATCTATGCTCTGAAATTTTGTATTTTACGGGTTCTACCCATTACTGTGCACTCACTTGATTAGTTTAATAAAGTTTTAGTTTTAATTTATTTACACTTTTACATCCACTTACACTTTTTGTTACGTCACATTTGGGTGATCGCCAACATGCCTCGACTCCGGTCGAGGTGTGTCATTTGTTACTTGTTGGACGAGTGCTAAAATTACAACTAGCCTATGGTAATTCAATTTTTCAGTAATGCTAAAATTACAACTAGCCTTTTGTTCTTTTTCGCTTTCTCACCAAAGAAAACCAAAAATGGCACAATGGTAATTAAACACCCAAGTTGGTGTAATTTTCTACGTAGCAGGACTAAATAATGCAAATTTCAAAACCTTCCCCATGCAAAGCGGCCCAACCCATCTCTGTCCCTCTGTTTTCAATAACACCATACTCGTCGCCGTCCACACGTTTCTCTGTTGCAGCTTCACTCTCTCTGACTCTCTCTCTCCGCCCCCCCGCCTCTGCACTGTCTCTCTCCTCTGCTCTCTCCCGTGTGTTCAATCAACTCTTAAAAAAGAAGCTTTGTCTTGTTATACGAGGACACGCGTCAACCTAATCCCCCACGAACCCTAATCAAACCCAAATTTTCCAACCTCTCTGTTTTTTTTTTTTCAACTTTTCTCTCACTTTTAGTTTATTTTAATTTAAATTTAACAGAAACAAAGATTAATTTTTTATTGGGAGGAGATTGTTTATTATAATTACCAGTGGTGTCGTCGTGTAATGGAGTTCTCCATCAAGAAACCGTTTAAATCCCATGGCTCTGCCAAGCATATGAGGAAGATCTCCGCCGGAGCAGAAGACATCAGCCACGAGCAGCTCCCCATTCTTCTGGATCACGACCACCGCCACCACACCCAGCCCATGACGGACGTCGATTTGTCCGACCGCCGGGAAGTCATCGTCAAAATCGACGAAGGCGCAGATTCGTCCACAAGCACCAGCGACCCTGCCAAAAATGGCAGGAAGATTTGGCGGCAGTCCAGCATCGATTTCTGGCACGGGGACGGCAACGGCAACGGCGCTGGCAATGCCGAGAATTTTGATTTCGTGCAGCGTGGGGAGACGGAGGAGGGGACTGGGGAGGATCCGCCGTCGAAGCTGATTGGGCAGTTCCTGCATAAACAGCGAGCCTCCGGCGACATGACGCTGGATATGGATTTGGAGATGGAGGAGCTGAAGCAGAACGAGCGCGATTTGCCGCCCCTCGCCGAGTCGCCGAGTCCGAGGAACTCGCGCAACTCGAAGGAGCTCAAAGTCTCGTTCCAATCGCCGGCGTCGGACCTCACCGATACGCCGCAAACCGAGTCGGTAAGGAGGCGATACAGGGAGTCCCCCGACGAGGAGCGGCGCCGGAGCGAGAGGTTAAGCAACGGACAGGACGACGTCGTCCGGTGCACTTCCAACGCCTCATTCCGCCGAGAGCCTTCGTTCTCGAACAAGTCCGATTTGTTGAGAATAAAGACCAAGTCCAGACTAATCGACCCGCCCGAGGAGCCGGATTTCAAGTCGGGCCGGATCCCGCGGTCGGGACAGATCCCGCAATCGGGTCAGATCCCGAAATCGGGTCAGATGAGGTCTGGGTTGCTGAGCCGCGGCGGCGGCGGCGGCGACGACGACGACGACGACCCGTTTCTGGAGGAGGACGTGCCGCACGAGTACAAGAGGGCGAACTTCGACGCATTGACGCTGCTTCAGTGGGTAAGCTTGGTTTTGATCATTGGGGCAGTGGTTTGCACGCTGACGATTCCAGTTCTGAGGGAGAAGAGCTTGTGGAAATTGAAATTGTGGAAGTGGGAGGTCTTGATTTTGGTTCTGATATGCGGGAGATTGGTTTCGGGTTGGGGGATTAGGATCATAGTGTTTTTTGTGGAGAGGAATTTCCTTCTGCGGAAGAGAGTTTTGTATTTCGTGTATGGAGTCCGAAAGGCGGTGCAGAACTGCCTCTGGCTCGGCCTGGTTCTGATAGCATGGCATTTCATGTTTGATAAGAAGGTGGAAAGGGAGACCAATAGCGAGGTGGTCGCTTATGTGACGAAAATCTTGTTTTGTCTCTTGATTGGAGTGTTGCTGTGGCTGGTGAAGACGTTGATTGTGAAGGTGCTGGCTTCGTCGTTCCATGTGAGGTCGTATTTTGATCGGATTCAGGACTCGCTTTTTAATCAGTATGTGATTGAGACGCTGTCCGGGCGGCCTTTGATTGAGATGCAGAATGCGGAGGAGGAGGAGGATAGGCTGGCGGAGGAGGTCAGGAAGCTGCAGAATGCGGGGGCTACTATGCCTCCCGACCTCAAGGCAAATGCATTCCCGTCCGCTAGGATTGGGAGGGTGATTGGGAGTGGTTCGATAAGGAGTGGGAGGGTGATTGCGGGTAGCGGGCTTATTGGGAAGAGCACCAAGTATTCTAGGCCACTTTCCAAGAGGGCAGAGGAGACCGGGATCACGATTGATCATTTGCATAAGCTCAATCCCAAGAATGTGTCTGCTTGGAATATGAAGAGGCTGATGAATATAGTTAGAAAAGGGCATCTTACGACACTTGATGAGCAGATTCTGGATGCCACTGGTGAGGATGAGGCTGATACTCAGATCAGGAGTGAGGTTGAGGCAAAGGCTGCTGCTAAAAAGATATTCCAGAATGTGGCAAGGCGTGGTTCCAAGTAAGTTTCGATTGTTTCCCATCTTCATTATAATCACACGGGTTTACGATTTGATCTGTACTCTTACTTGGTTTTACCTTGTTATGGTGTTTCTAAACTTCGGTTCCTATTTGTTTCCTTGTGTGGTCTTGATTTTCCATCAGTTATTGTTTTCTTCACATTTGGAAGGCCTAGTGAATTCTATTAGCTGTTTTTGGTTTCTAATTTTAGATATTCAATGTCATCTGTTGTATGGAAGATGTATATTTATGCTATGTTACTGTTAGTTGACTACTTCATATCACATGATTTGTGCAAGTATGTCATCTGTATTTAGGTGCCAGTTTTGTGCCACGCCTATCAATGGATGACAATACATTTGAGAAATTAAAAGGAGAAACGAGGAGACACTTCTAAGTCGTCGAGGAAGTAGGAGAGAAAATAAAAAATAAGGATACAACCTAGAGTGAAAAAAAAAAAAAAAAAGTACCATATGCCATGTGTTTTCTGCACCTAATGTTTTGAAGACCATAGAAACCCTTAGAAACATAAAAGTAGGTAATTTTCATAGAAACCCTTAAATTCCAACTTTTGATTGAATCCAACTTACCCGTTTTTCTTGTAGGTTCATATACCTGGAGGATTTGATGCGTTTCATGGAAGAAGACGAGGCTGTGAAGACCATGAGTCTCTTTGAAGGGGCACCTGAGCACAAGAGAATCAGCAAATCTGCCTTGAAAAATTGGGTGGTAAGTTTCATATTTAAAGAGTTGGCTCTGAAACAAACCCTCATATATGAATGTAAATGCAACTCTGCAGGAGAGTTTCATGTTACAGTGTTTAAAACCCCTATGGTATCAAAACAATGCCTGAATGTTGTTTTTATTATCTTGATAAGTAACGTACTGAATTGGTTCCAGGTCAGTGCCTTCAGAGAACGGAGAGCACTTGCTCTGACGCTGAATGATACCAAAACAGCTGTGAATACACTTCATCGCGTGGTGAACATTATAGTTGCCATTGTTATAATAGTCATATGGCTTCTTGTGCTGGGAATTGCCACCAGCAAATTTCTCTTGTTTGTGAGTTCTCAGCTTGTGGTGGTGGCATTTGTCTTTGGTAACACCTGTAAGACGATATTTGAAGCAATCATATTTTTATTCGTGATGCACCCCTTTGACGTGGGAGATCGTTGCGAAATAGACGGAGTTCAGGTACATTTCCATCTTCCCCTATGTCACATGTGAATTTTTTTTTTTTTTTCTTTTTTCATTTTAATGTCTGGTGCCTAATTTGTTTATCAATCACTCTCAGATGGTAGTTGAAGAAATGAACATCTTGACTACGGTTTTCCTAAGGTTTGACAACACAAAAATCGTGTACCCAAACAGCACCCTCGCGACTTTGCCCATCTTTAACTTCTATCGTAGTCCTGACACGGGAGATGCTATTGAGTTCTGCATCCATGTATCAACTCCGCAAGATAGGATTGTTTTAATGAGGCAAAGAATAATCAGGTATGCAGAACTATCTTTTGTCACTTCATACTTTAAAATATTGTATTAGTTTTGTGAAAACGCGGAAAACCTCAACTCTTTAACTGTAATGTCTGGTTAATAAATTATTTCATGTGGTTTGCGATTACAGTTACATCGAGAACAAGAAGGAGCACTGGTATCCAGCACCAATGATTATAATGAAGGATGTAGAAGAACTAAATAGGGTACGGTTTGCAATTTGGCCTCTACATAGAATGAACTTCCAGGACATAGGAGAAAGGTTTGTAAGGAGAGGCTATTTGGTCGAAGAGATGGTACGTATATTCCAGGAGCTTGACATCCAGTTCCGCCTTCTGCCTATTGACATAAACGTCCGCGCCATGCCTGGCATGACTGGCCAGGTTGCCTCTAATTACACGGCAACTAAAGCCGATTGAGGGAACAAGGTAGTCCATGAAAACTTATCCGATCTCGCCAAGAAGCACGTAGAAACTTCTACATCCCGTGGCCGGCAAGTTGTAGAGAAGCACAGGGAATCAACATTGTCCGGATGCAGTAGGATCGTGTAGAGAAAAGGAAAGGATGATATCCATCTGAGATATGGTTTGATGGGTTGATCTCTCCAAGTTAACCGCCTTCAGTCTTGAAATAGAGCAAAAAATGGTGTACATTTTTTCTCTCTGATTTTGTAGATTTTTCGTAAAGTTGTTATTACTCTCAATCTCTCTCAATATCTTCATCTCTATATATGTCTATGCATTTTTGTGTAACTGCTTATCTATTTGTAAGACTCAAAAATTACCAACCAATATTGGAGAATGTCTTTTGCACTTAACAAAGTAGAAATTGTTATTGGGACTCTAGAAAGGTCGCCGTGCTATTTTCCCTTACAAAGAATATGAGAGAAAGTGCACATGATGTGCATAGCGAGTTTGTAGGAGTGCTAATGATAGCTTTCTTCATGACAAAATGATATTTGAAACTACACTAACTTGAAAAGAGAATTCGAACTCATATACACAAAGGTGGGCTTCCATAACTACATTGAAATTTTACATGTCATTAAACTACTTTGGCAATCTAATGCCTAAAATTCGAGTTATTATACTTGTGCTACTCAAGTGATTGTCTTCTGTGTCATCTATCTAATAAGGGCGAACGCGTGAATTTTCACTTTATTAAAACATCGTATGCAAATGGTCAGTTGAGAAAATTATTATATTTTGGCAGTCTAATAACTAAAACTATGAGTTATTCTACTTGTGCTACTAAAGTGATCATCTTCTGTGTCATTTCTCTAATTGAGACAAACAAGCGAGTGAGTTAAGAGTCGGGTGTGGATAGTGGATAAACAGAAGCCCTTCTGACCTAGCCACTCCCTCGCTTTTCTCTCCAGTAGAAGCCTTTTTTCCTTGCTTTTTGCTGCCGACTCATTCCTTTGGTTGGGGGTCGGCATGCAACTCCTTACCTTCTCTTTTTTCTTCTCTTCCTTAATCTTTGGTCTGTGTCCTGCCCTCTGCAACCTATGGTTGTTGATTTTTGAGGTTACAGTCTCAGCCTTCCTCGTTGTTTTCCCGACATGACTTAACTGTTTTATCTATGGCTTTCTTGTTTTGTTGCCTTCCCTCTCTTCTCTTCCTCCTTGTTGCCCATGCTTCTTTTTCTAATTCCATTTATGCAGCCCTATTCCTTCACTTCCTTCTTCCCCTTTTTCCCTTGCCTACATCTCCATCTCCGACCCCTCTTCACCTCCCCTTAATCCCTACCAAAAATCAGATCTTTGAATTTTGGACTCGATTTCCGATGTGGATCTCTAACCCACTGCCTTCTGCTTTACTGGCATGTCGAAAATTTTGGGTGAAGTGTTATGCAACCTCCATCGTAGTAGGTGTTTTACACATCCCCTTGGCCTTCCCCACCCCCGTGTTATATCAACTTAGTTTGTTTCTTGCAGATGTGGTGGTTGGTGGTACAGATTTAGATGGCTCGGTAGCTTGCACAACTCTGAGATCTGATTTTTGTTGGATTTTCTCTCTTTTTTTGGTTAATTTTGATGTGCTTGACTCTTCGTGGATCCTACTTCATTACAGTTCCTATATGGTTGTCATTTCGATGATTGCTGGCAAAAGTTTGGCTGCAGAGAGCTACGTTTAGGTGATGGATATTAGGTTTTATTTCTTTTTGTCATGTGTTTTCATTTTTAGGCCTCTATTGTTGTGGAATTGGGCATCCCATTGTTTGTCTTGGGCCATTGGTTGGCTTTGTATTTTGTTTTAAGTTTAATGAAGTTAAGCTCTTGTCCAAAAAATTAAAATTAAAATTAAGGCAAACAAATGAATTTCACTTTTGTGGGACATTGATTTTCTGGCCACATGACACGTGGCACCTTTGGTGGCAACAAGGACCAATCTAGTTTCCTAGTCAAAATCAAAGTAAGCTATTCCAACGGGCTGGCTTGTTAGATGTGTAGTCAAACAGTCATTCTGCGACCTGTATTACTTGTCTCCCAAGTAAGGAAATCCTAATTCAAGTTAAATTAGGATATCTTAGGGATTAGACAACTTAATCACAATCCTAGGAGGATTGGATATCTCATCCTAGATTTCTTCCTAAATCATCTCCCAATTTAATTAGGATTACTTTCTCTACAAGGACTATAAAGATCTCTACAAATACCTTAGCTTGGGCATTTACATCTCTAATCAAACACAACTGCAGTCACACTCACATCTCCTCTAGTATATTATTCTCTATAAGACGATCTGCAAGACTACCATACACTTACTATCTCTCATATGCGTTGTTGTTTACGAGTAGACACGTCCTCATCTCCATAACGCCTCGACATAGGCTATTCGTGAAGGATGGTTCAAGATGTATTGCACATCATGACACACCCCAACCTAGAATGTCCAATAGGACTCCGAATCAGGCTGTGCTGGCCGATACTTGGAAGGTGAGGAAGCCATAAAGTGTAATGATGTGGAAAATATGAATAATTTAAAACTTTAATGTGCCTAAATACAGAATGTGCTAGTGAGCGGGAATGAACCCATTTCACACGTGATGTCAGAGCATAATTAAAGTATAGTAGAGTGTATAAAGATTGTACCCTTAGAGGTAGACACATACGCTGAGATTCGCCAAGAATCCTCGTCAATACGATTTCTTAGCAGTTAAAGCCTGGAGGGGAGAAAAACAGAAAATGTGAGTAGGCAAAAACAAAGCTTTTGAAAACACATTTCTCTTTCTAAACATAATAACCCCTCACCGTAAAGCCTGTATAATTTCCCAGAAAATAACAATACGTACGTATATAGAAATCATGCTCGAGAGCAGTGAAAACCAAGTATATGCCATGTCGAGTATCTCAGTAATAAATATGTAAGCCAGGTGAAATAACTCAATGTAAAATGATATGTCAGCCGGAGTCACCTAACGTGACCTCGGTTGAATCTATAGCTTATAAATCTATTCCTGCACACGAGTCGGAACCACCTAATATGGTCTGTACGACAGGCTGGGTGTAAATAAGTACGCTCAAATGCTACGATCATGTGAAGGCTGTGCGAAGTATCGCAAGTCACCTATGAGTCAGAACCACCTAATGTGGTCTGTACGACAGGCTGGCACTTGCCTTGGATCCAAGGTGAACGAGTGGTGTGCGAGGTGAACGATCATGTGAAGGCTAGGCCTTGGCCTCAAACAAAATACTAACACTGGGGTATGGGCCTTGGCCTTGGCCTCAAGGTCAACATATACTCACCTGGAACTTACCTGAGTATCCGCAACGTTATGCAACATTATGCATATCTATACTATAAATTAAAATGTGAAGCATTTGACATGGCATTTAAAACGTAGATCCATTTAAAACAGTTTCTGGGAAAAATGTAAAGCGTATATACGTATATATATAGAAATCCAAAAGCTCACTCACCTGGATTCCGCACTACAACTCCCTAGCACACATATCGAGACGTTATGAACGATCGACGCCTAGAACAATTATCAAATCATGTCTCAGAAATCTTATCGATAGAATATGTAACTTACATAAAGCACATTCCTACGTAATTCAATTTGGAAGATCTGCATCACAGATTTTTGATCCCTTACTCCCAAAGATCCACATTAAGCTTCTAGAACAACATCCTAAAGTTTCATTATGATCCAACGGTTGGATCTCCGCCAATTACAAATTCAAGTGCCGGTAATGTTTTATTTTATCAACTTACAAATCTAATTCGGGAAGATCCATACATTGGAGTCCCGATCTATAAGTTTCTATGGTCCTCAAATATTACGTACTATAATGTATTAAAGTTTGATGACGATCCAACAGTTGGATCGTCGATTCATATAATGACCTATTAACGTATCGTAAAGAATTTAGGTTCCAACGATCAATCTAAGTCATACGATTACTAGGACTGAACTCAAGGCATCTAATTTATCCTAAAAATAGCATTGACAACCCTCTGGCCACGCGTCGTCGTGGGTGGCGGTCGGCCACCTCGACTTGCCGGAAAATTCAACTATTTCCAAAAACTCTCAAATTTTACCAGAATGAAGATTTCAATGAGTAGAGTAAGTTTTATACCTGTGGCCAAGGCTAATTTGGCCGGGAAAGGCCCCAATTTCATCAAACCCGCTGGAAAACCCTAGAGTGTGTGTTCATCAATTTGTCCTCAAATCAACTCCGATGTTCCAACCAATGCTTGGGACTTGTTCCTAGGTCCAAGAGCAGTTGTATGATGGTGTGGATCGAGGGTAAACATTTCAGAAAATGGTGGATTTCCAACTAAGGGTCTTTGGACCCGTGGGTTGTTCTTTGTGGAAACCATGATGAAACTTCGTTGATTAAGGCTATAATTGGATGCTGGGACACTATGGTGATGTTTAGGAGTGATGAGAGGTCTCAATTCGCCGGAAAATAGCATCAAAACTGTCGAAATTCTTCAATTACATCGGGTCGGGTCGAAGGAGGAAATTTGGCAAGGGATCCGGTGGGTCTCTCTCTCTCCCTTCCCCTAATTTCTTCCCTCTCGGATTGGGCCATCTATTTCTCTCTCATTTCCTAATTAGCCACACACACACACCTCCTCTTTTCTCTCTTTGTCCTACCATCTCCACCACCCATTTTACATCCCTTTTCATCTCAGCCACACATGTGGCACTCCAGATTTTCTGGAGTTTTCCCAAATAAATTGAAAAAATGTCTATTTTTCCCTCGACTTCGATCATTAATAACTTCTTCATTATAACTCCAAATTCAATTTTGCTTATGCCCACGCGTCCGTAGCAACGAGTACTATGAAGATACACCAAGAAAACGAGTCTTACGTGACACACCATAGTAGTCAATCAAAGTTAACGCATTTGCCTCGAAAGAAATTTTCATAAATTCACTTTTAAATTTATAAAAATTATAATTTTTAGGGACGGGTCGTTACAATCTACCCACCTTAAAAAAAATTCATCCCCAAAATTTAAAATCATTTACTAAACAAAAGTAGTGAAAAGACAGTAGAAAAATAAATACGTGAAGGAGATATCAAGTTAAAGCGGCTACATAAAAAAGAATGTCATTCCGTCACGATCGGATTGCATTTATTCCTCTTTCATGCCTCCAAGCTCATACTTTCCTTTTCTTTCAATATAATTGTAAACACGGAAATTCCTGAAATGAACGAGATAAGAACACGTGTACAAAATAATATTTTGTATTAATGATTTGGGGTTACAATCTCTCTGTAATTTGGTCCTCTGATTCGATCTCCGTAAGGTGTTGATTTGTGGATATGTTGTTGATCCAAAGGCCGTCGGGGCTTGATCCTGGATGAACGATTGATGATTGATGAACACTTTCTTCAAGGGCCGTCGGGGCTTG
>JADOBS010301380.1:0-12009 GCA_015708375.1 Cydonia oblonga
GTGGGAGAAGATTAGAAAGAGAAAAGGAAGAAATATAATACTCTCAGTATCCCTCATTTTCTAACACCTGCAATACTTTTGTGATGGTAGTACAAAACTAAATAGTGTGATATTTTCTACTTGCCTCACTCCACTCACTAAAAGGTTATCTTTCTAACTTTTACATATTTATAACAAGAGAATCTTTTTCGTCAATTTTTTGTCACTTTTTTCTATTTTGCCTTTATTTTTTATACACAATACTTACATAAGAAGGGTAAAATAGTAATTTTGTATCTTTTGCCACTTTTTTCCTTATTTTGCCCTCACTTTTGTTATACAATACTTACATAAGGACAAAAAAGTAATTATGTAATATTAAGATAAAATATGCACTTAGTAAGAAAAATTGTCCCACCATCATTTTTTCATACTCTTTTTAAAATTTTAAAAACTAATCACACTCCTTAATAAAAAAAATAAAAAATAAAATGAAATTGTTCATACACACAGAGTGTGTGCTCATCGGTTAGTATTTCATAAAGCTAGTAAGGCTAATTGGTACAAGGTAAAGAAATATTCTCCACAAGAAGATCACTAATTTATAAAACAAGGTTCATTTAACCAAGTACAATCCTCTTAGAGTGGAGGGCAAAATGGGCCAGACGATGGGCTACAAAATTTGCTTGACGGCGAATATGGGCAACCAAAGCTTCAGCAACCAGAGATAGCAAGAATTTGGTATCTTCAATGATGGGTCCTATGGGAAACAAGTTCATCGAAGACTCCAACATTGCCGAAATCATTTGAAACGCATCACTCTCAATATTAATCTTAATTAAACCCTGTTCAACCACCAATTCAACTCGCATGGCCAATGTTTCCACCTGGATCGGGGAAAACACAGTCACCGTACCCACAAAGTTTCCTTCAGCACTTCTGATTATGATCCCCACTCCACCTAAGCATTGTTCCTCATCCCATGCCCCATCTACATTAAGTTTCAGTCTACCAATTAGAGGACAAGACCACCGATGAGGGACACCATAGCTAACCGATTGGGAATAAGGGCAGGTCACACGCAAGAAATCCTGCCACCAATGCACAGCACGATCCATGACCACCATATGATTCAGATTAGGAACCTCACTCCAAAGTTTAGCATTCTTAGCATTCAAAGTTCGACTTCACTAGATTATGCACTATAACTAGAGCCTATTCCTTCAAGAAGCATCTATTCCAGTGAGAAAGGTGGAACGCTAAGGGTGAGGCTTGCCAAATACCAACTGCAAATGGGCACTCAAGCATAAGGTGATGCGTCGATTCCGCGGTCGATTCACAGAGCACACATAATGGATCAATGGGGACTCTCCGAAGATTGAGGTTCCAGCCGTAGGGACGATATTTGAGATAATTTCCATGTCGTCATCTTAACTTTGGGAGAAACACTGGCTTGCCATAAATCTATCCCATATGTATAAAAAAAGGCTACAAGGGGATGAAGAAAATAAAGATAGAGAGAGAGGGAAAATCCATTGCTAACCCACATGATAGGCACTTTTAACAGTGAATTTGTCCTTTTTATCATAATGCCAAATCAGGTTGTCACCCATTGACCGCATACTCAGCAGAAGAGTTCAAGTAAGACCAACCTCTTCAAGAGGCAGTACAGAGTTGAGCAAGTTCACATTCCATTTGGCATCATCAGTGATCAAATCTCGAACAACAAAGATGGTAGAGTCTGCATGCTTAGTGGAAAAGGATTGAAAGGTTAAGGGTTGAGGAATCCAGTGATCTCCCCATACTTTGACAATACTTCCATCACCAATCTGCCACCTAGATCCCCGTTTAATTACCCCTCTAGCAGCACATATGCTTCTCCACACATAAGATGCATTAGGGCGAACCACATCATCCATGAAAGAAGAATTAGGGAATTACTTAACCTTTAGAGTCCGTGTAACTAAGGATGAAGATTCAAAATGATTCGCCACCCCTGTTTTGCAAGAAGGGCTAGATTAAATGCATAGAAAGTGCGAGAATCAACCCTTATATTTTGGGAGGCAAAGCTTATTCCAAGCCATCCAATGAATTTTCCTCTCATTATCTGATTTTTTCCACCAGTAAGAGGCCACTAATTGGTTTAACTCATCACAAAAATACTTTGGAAGTAGGAAGCAATACATGGTATACAATGGAATGGTTTTAGCCATAACCTTCACTAGTAACTCTTTCATTGCGGCACTAAGTGCTTTGCCTTTCCAACCCTGAAGTTTTTTTTTTTTCACAACCTCTCTTTAATATGGTTGAAGCAAGCCTCGTGATTTCTACTGACCAATACTTGAACCAACTCTAACCCTTAGACCCAATTCAAATATTTAGACCCACTAAGATCATCTTCAAAGAAAATGTTGAATTATAAGAGCCAAATTACAATTGATGGTTGATGTGGCAATCTAAAGTTTATTAATGTCAAATTTTGTACTTCTCTAACTGAATTGTCAAATATTATTTTATTATTTAAATAGAATTTTAAATGGTTACAATTAATATAAAAAAATGTTGAAACAAAATTTTTATTAGTTGAAATGTTAGTAGAATAAGGGACACACCATTAGAATGAATTAAAAATAAATTTGACATTGACGTCAAATTTGACTCATAATCACAAAGCCTTCAAAACCAATCAACAAATAACAATTTGATTGAATAGACTTTTGATATCAAATATGCACAGTAACATTCCACCTAAGATTTTAACATCTCATTTGGAGATGCTCTAAAAGATAAAATTTACGTGTGTGAAAATTGAAAGTTACACAACCCTCAAGACCTAAATTTCAAGACGTAAAATGTATTAATTTGTAGTGGAATGGTTTTAGTCCTGATTTTTTTTTTGTTTTTTTGTTTTACTTTGAGTTATGTTATTTTAATTTAATTTTACAAATGTTTTAACCTAAAAAATTAAATTCTAACAAAATTTTCAAAATCATAACATAAATGAACAAATAAATGAGTATATATGGAGTTTGGGATAATTTTTAAGGGACATGTTTTAAAATATTTATTTATTATTTTGATCTTGGTATTTAAATTTCAGTCGTTGGATTAAAAAAAAAAAAAATATATATATATATATATATATATGAACCGTTAGATCAAAAAATTGCAAAAATAAAAAGACATTTAATCTGGACCGTTGGTTACAGCTGTTTTTGAACTCGATTGGACCGTTGGACAGCAGAGGTCCCCTGCCATGCGAGGCCCATATGTCGGCTACAACCCTCACCCTTCTGCCTGTTTCTTTCCTTTAAAAAATGTGGGGCCCCCAACAATTTGGGTCAACTAAATAGAGAAATTTGGGTTTTAGTTTGAGTCTAAAGCAATTTTTTTGGGTTTGGTCTCCCCATTTGGATCGCATTTCTTGAGTTTAAACCCAAATAATTGGGTTTGAGTCTGCCCTTGGAGTTGGTCCTATTGAATTGGAGTTCAAATATGTATTCATTTTAATAACAAAAGAGGTGGAATTCAAAGTTGGATACTTTCCAATCATAAAAGAGAAGTAGATATCTAATCCTATTTGTATTTAAATTTGAAAGACATTATTGCAAACCTATTGTGAAGCTAAATTCACCGTTTTTCTTCTTACCTTTAGTGTAGATAATATCGTTTGTTAAAAAAAAAAAAAATCTATTTAAAATGATTTGAGCATATTTGATTGTTAAAAAGGATTTTGTTTTGATTTGTCAAACATTTGGAGGGATGTATTCGCTATAATTGCCCATCATACCATAAATAAATGAAATTTCATTTATTACTTTGATCATAAAACGATTACAAGACCGTCACACATAATTAACATTTAGAAAATTAAAGTACTTCTAAAACAAAAAATTTAGTTCCATAATTTTCTTACATACATTATGAAAGCATCTCCAGCAACACTCGCCAAAATTGTTTGATTACCATATATATTCACAAGACATTGCATTTGTCATTTCTTAAAGTAACAATACTAGAATAGTGTCTCACATTAAGATACGATGAGTTTCCCACAATCAAAATCAGCCTTCTTCAAAAGCAACAAAGCGAGGGTTGGAGCCAGAAATTTGTTCAACAATGTCATAATTTTTCCTCCACTCCCCTGCATAAAACCAACCACATAACCTGTGACAATGAGATCAAACCCTCTCCATCTCCTTTCATTGGCATACTTTTTCAACCCCATCTCAATCCTCTTATAATATTCCTCCAATCCTTCACCTCCATCTTTTATTTCTCGCCTTGAGTGTTTCAACAAGGCCTCACCAAGACACCTTCCTAACACAACGCCGTCTTCTAACGCAGCGCAGCCGCCTTGGCCTATGTCTGGTGTCATGGGGTGGAGCGCGTCCCCGGCAACACAAACATTGCCTTTGCTAATGTTTCCCCAAAGAAGCTCCCAAGGATGTCTATATCTCAGTGGAGATGATATAAAAGCATCCAAGTTAGTGCTTTCTATTACTTCTCTTACTTTCTCAGGTGCCTTTCCAAGGTTGCTCAGAATATATTGCTTCAGTTGAGCTGGGCTTTCTTCTAGCTCTCTCTCTACAAGACATGAAAAATAAATAAATAAAATGTGAAACATTTAACATTTTTTCTTAACAAGTGATATTGTTCTTTAAAATAGTCTAAGCTACGGGGAGAAAATTCGAACTCGAGTGCAGAAAGGGAACACATTCGCTCTGCATTAGTAGCAGAAAATACAGTTTGAATTGAGAACAAAAATACGTACTTTCAAGGATGATTGAGAGCCAAAACTTTTGGCTTAAATAAAAGGAAGTAAGCCATAAAGTCTGAAAATTGGTGAGAGATGCTTACCTTGGCTGGTAGGAGCCCAAGTGTAGTACCAATAAACAGTGTTATCATCACAAGGGATTACACCATATCTAATACCATTTCCAAAGAACTGCATAAATATGGGATCAAAACCATGGCTGCTCTTGAAGTTGGCAAGGCCTCGGATGGCAGATCTCCCTGTAAACGCTGGCTGCTTGAACCCTAGCCATTTAGCAACCACGGAGTTCACTCCATCACACCCAACTAAGACCTATTCAATCACGGCATTGATGTATAAGCAGTTAGATCAAAAGATACCTATATAGAGTTAAAAAAAATTAGCGCGTCGAACCTAAAACTAATTGATAGCGATGAAGAGGAAACACAGTAAGGCAAGGCTCTACATTCCCTATGTGGGATATGCTCTCAACAATACCTTGGCCTTGAGGATGGTTCCATCAGAAAGATGCACCAGCTTCAAGTAGCCTGATTCGTCAATGGAAACCACCTTGGATGAAAACCTAATGGTGCCACTAGGAAGTTCATCTGCAAGGGCTTCCAAAAGCAATCTCCTTTTCACACGACGAACTTCATGATCTCCGCTGCACGTCATGGTAAACTCTCAATTATATCTGAGCACACTTGCATTAAGAAGCTGGAGAACGATATTTTGGGGGGGTTGAAAAGCATGCGAAAAAAGGAGATGCAGCAACTGGAGGAATGTAAGCTATTGAGGGGATTAAGCAAATATTTGGAGAACTTACTTCTTTCCCGTGGCCTTAAATGACATCTCAAACACAGGAAGCCCAGAAATTGTTGAGGAAGTCACATTCCTGCATTCACAGCACAGTTCCGTGCGATAAAAAACATCACACAGAATCATTTCTATACTGCCTGCTGAAATAATTTTACTTATTCATCAAACAAAAGGGTATATAATTTATGTCACTTATTCATTTTTGGTACTATATATCGAGATTAATTCGCATATGAAGTTAAAAAGGAGATGGATCGAATATAAAGCCGGAGACTGCGTTCTCTTGTATATGTATGCGTGATCTCAAAGTGTCAAGGCACCAAAACAGGCGTTCATGAGGGTTTAGATTGATTGACCGTCGGACAACATAACATATCAAAATTGTCCACAAGAAGTAGTTATAAGAAAGGAGATGAGGTAGAGTCAGAATATAATTACCCACTAAGTGCCCCATGTTGTTGGCGAAGAGTATCACCAATGCCAAGGGCATCCAAGGCCTTCCATGCATTTGTCCATGTTGTGAAAGCAAACCCGGTCGCCCTCAAACTATCCGACGATTCTAAAACTAAGCTCCGAATCCCCAGCCTGCAGCAAAAACAAAATTAATTTTGCTTATTGCTTACAGTCTAAGTGAACATATTTGCAATTAATCATATTAACAAGTTTTGGTACGTAGTAGTTATTACAACATATTATTATCCAGATCAATCTGAAAACTTGAAGAGAGAGAGAGAGAGAACCTGTGAAGCCCCAAGGCTGCAGAAAGACCAGCAATTCCAGCTCCAACAATCACAACACTTTCTTCTACTACTTCCATGAGTGATGATATTATTGACGCCGTTTCGGAGTTGCTCTGTTGGATGGTTATTCCATAAGTTGGATTACAGTACAAAATCAACGGAAGGGGGGATTTCACGATTCCAAGGGGAAGTAGAGAGATTGATGTTGTCTGAAACTCCACTTACACAAACGGAGGCAGATTGTCTGCCCTCCCGATCCTATTTGTGCGGTCACAAGTTAAACCACGCCAATATTTTATATTCCTATTATTTTTTTCCTCATTTGCAAACATCCGTGTGTTTTCGAAGAGAACAAGATAGAAAATAAAGAAATCTTAAATTATTTTTTAATTAACTTTGTGTACGTGGAAGTGACACGCCTAACACCAGACTGAGCTACAAATTTCTTTTACCGGGGACATACCGAAAATCAACTAAGATACTCAATAGTATAACATGAATGCTTTTAAATGATAATGTATCACAATTTCATGTTACAAAAATTTTAGTATAAAAGTAAAAAGTGAAAAAGTAGTGAGAAAAATATTAATACATGATAAGCGGGAGAGGAGTTTTTCAGTTTGAATGATAGAGTAAGAGCATTTTTACTCATATAATATTTGATATGGAATGTAAGCGATATGAAAGTATGTTAGATATTAGATACATATATTTTCTTCGAAGATAACGTGTGTATATTACATAACTCTAGTCTACAACTTAACAAACGAATTACTTGAGTAGGGCATCTGCCCGCAATAAGCCTTTATTGGCTTTGTCCATGGCTAACATAGGTACTCTACTTTGCCATATCAGATAGTTTAACGTGATTTTTTATTCCGCTATATTAAATAATAATGTCATTCTATAACCAATCAAATTCTTGAAATACAAATTACATTTATTATATATTGCTTCACAATTATTAAAAAAATTATTAAATGAATTTGACACCTGCTGTCAAATTTGATAGCAAAAGGCCTTACCTTTAAATGACTTAGGACCACGAAGGAAACTGAAGTTTCGGTTGAAAAAAGTTTGGTGTCATTTTTTATTGTTGTATCTATGTGGTAGTTTTGACATCTCATTTAGATATGCTTTAAGAAGACTAAATATTTAGATCAAATTGTGTAAATCATATGATGTGATTATTGAAGATTGAATTATGATTTGAATGTTGATTAACGTGTTCATTTCATTTGGTGATACATCACATGATTTACCTAACATTACTCTATAAATAATAATCCAATCCAATCCAAATCATCCAATATTCATAAAATTTAAGAAAAACTAATGAAAATGGTATGAAAATTTTGAGTTTTAATGATAAGGACAAAATAAAGGTACTAAAATGAATAGTATTAAGATTGACTTTTTAATATAAAAATATAATTTTTTGTTAAAATAAACAATACTGAAAACTTTTCTTTAAAGTTTCCTAAAATTTAATATTAGAATTTACACAATATTTTAACGCTAAAATTTATGTAGGAAGAATTTTCCCATAATTTGTGGCGGCAATTGGATATGTCATTGTGGGATGATGACGAATGGGATGACACACTAAGGACAAGTGACAACAACCAACATTCAACCTTATTGCCCTTTTTGTTAAAATGACTGAATATTATAAACACTATGAAAATGGCAGATTGAATGATTTCGTAGGAAACATTTTATAAGAGGAATTTTTATTTTTCTAAAAAAAGGAAAATATTTTTTTGATTGTTGGATTTGATTTTAATGAAATCTTATGGTTGAGATTCTGTGACCTGTGTTTTAATCTCAACCACATAATTTTATTAAAACCAATCCAACGGTCAAGAGGGTGTCTTTATTTTTTTTAAAAAATAGAGATCCCTTCTTTTAAGCAATGTGTGATTTCGTATATCTTATTGACAAAGTATATTGTACAATATATACCTCATTTAGTCAACTAATCAACTTTACATTAATGGCTAGAAAACAGTGGTCCATATTTAGTAGGATTTGACTCAAACCTATTTAGGTAAATATAATACGGACTTGGATCCTCTCCTCAGCCCAAGGAGAGGATCCTCCTGATGAAAATTCAACGGTTACAAACAGGGAGGATCCTTTTAAAGTTATAATAATTATAGCCGTTGCATTTTCATCCAACGGCCCAAGTTCTTTGGTCAGGAGGATGCTCTCATTGGACTCAGGAGAGGATCCAATTCCATATAATACAAGATATTTATATATAATACCGTATAATATTTCCTAATACTTATAGATTTTGTGCAACGGGCTTGTAGATGAATGATTTGGAAAACTCCATCTTGCTGTTTTGCACTCGAAGTCCCGAGTTCATATACATATTGAATATGTCTACGCTTCTTGAATTTAAGCTTGTTATCAAAATTGACTATGATAAATGAAAAATATGATTGTGGAAAAGGTTTATAGGGCAACTACGAAGGATAATTTTGTCATAATGGGATATTGGGATTACTTAGTGGCATAATGAGATATTGGGATTACTTTTCTTTGGTGGAAGTCATAAACCATAGTGGCGTTACAATTTGAAGGAGATAGGTGGCAATCAAACTGCAATAATTCCACAAAATGCTTTATGTTATTAGCAGTTGAGCACTAGGATAATTAATATTATCGGTTTAAATTTAGTCTGACGATATGCTTTTTCTTAATGTTGAAAAAGTCTCAAGTTCGAATTTTCTTCGCGGTTGATGTTGAAAACAAAAATTTAAAGTAAACTTAATCTCAAATGTCTAATATAATTGTGATATAATATGATTAAAACTCTTTTTCATAGTAGTGACAAAATTACAAGTAGGGTAAGAAAGGTCTTTTATTAATATAATTGCGATATAAGTAAGATTACTTGGAAGTCAAATGAAAATTAATATACAGAAGAAGTACATTGTTTTAAGAGATGCTGAGCTTCCCACAATCAAAATCAGACTTCTTCAACAGCAACCCAGCAAGAATTGGAGCCAGACATTTGTCCCTCAAAAAGTTCATGATTTTCCCATCACTCTCTTGGAAAAAACCAACCACTAAAGCTGTGCTGATCAGATCAAAGCTTCTCCATCTCCTCTCAGTAGCATACTTCTTCAACCCCGTCTCAATCCTCTCATATTCTTCCTTTCCTTCTTCACCCGCCTTATCTTTTGTTTCGTGCCGTGAGCTCTTCAACAAGGCCTCACCGAGACACCTTGCCAACACAACACCGTCTTCCATTGCAGAGCACCCGCCTTGGCCAATGTCCGGGGTCATGGGGTGGAGCGCGTCTCCTGCAACGCAAACATTGCCTTTGCTGATGTTTCCCCATAGAATCTCCCAAGGATGTCTATATCTCAATGGAGAGGATACAAAAGCATCCAGTTCGGTGTTTTCTACTACAGCCTTTTCTTTATCGGGTATCTTTCCGAGCTTGCTTAACATGTATTGCTTCAGTTGGCCTGGGTTCTCTTCTAGCTCTTTCTCTACAAGACATGAAGAATTAGCGAAAAATGTGACACACATTGATACAGTTTCTGAATTGCAACGAGAATGTTGTCTGAGATGCTGAGTCATGGTATGAAACATTGTCACGTTTGTCTTATTCGTAATTTTTGTAGTGAGATTGAAAGCTGAAAACAATTTCCGAAGCACATTCTCTACATTAAGGTGGTAGAAACGGTGCAAAACCTACAAATCCGCTCTAACTTTTGAGCCTTCAAGGTATTGAAAGGAAGCATGCACGGAAGCAAAGAAGTCTCAAGATTTTTGTGAAAGGCTTAATTACCTTGGCTGGAGGGAGACCAAGTAATGAACCAATAAACGTTTTTATCATCGCAGGGGATGGCGCCCGATCTAATACCATTTCCAAAGTACAGCATAAACAAAGGATCAAACCCGTGACTGCTCTTGAAGTTGGCATAACCTCTAATAGCAGATCTTCTCATAAAGGCAGGCTGCTTGAAGCCAAGCCATTTTGCCACCACAGAGTTCACTCCATCACACCCTACCAAGACCTATATATTCATTTCAATCACAGCATTGATATCGCAAGCAATTAGAGTTAGGTTGTCAGCACAATGCAAACTAGTCATGGTTTGTCTATACGAAGAGCAAAAAGTAGCGACAAAAAAAGGCAAGATAAGTCTACCTACCTTGGCTTTCAGGACGGTTCCATCAGCGAGATGCACCAGCTTAAATAAGCCTGATTCATCAATGGAAACCACCTTGGACGAGAACCTGATGGTGCCATTTGGGAGTTCATTTGCTAGGGCTTCCAACAACAAGTTCCTTTTCACGCAACGAACTTCATGGTCTCCGCTGCGTGTCATTTACAATCTCAATCATATGAAATACTTGAATTGCATGTTACAAGTAGGGAACTAGCAATACAAATAAAATAAATATACATGTGATATTCTATTGGGGTTCAAAGCAAAGAACAACATCTGGGGGTTGAAATGAATGCAGAAGAAAATGAAGTACTGTTACAGAGGAAACAGGTACATATGTAAACTTACTGTTTTCCTTTGGCGTCAAATGACATCTGAAACGTTTGAAGCCCTGTAATTCTCGAGGATGTTACATTCCTGCGTTCGAAACTCTGCAATCAGTTTCATGCCTATATCTCGATGTAAAACAGCAAGTACTAAAAGATTCTGACTAGGAGTCATTGTCTACCGTCTGAGCAAGATTGGTAAAAAAATACTAGCTAGCTAGCTAGACTATCAAGGGCAAGTGTTGATCAACTTTTGGACATGGCCACTCAAACGAAGCAATGCTTATAAAGGGTCGAACTTTAAAAGGAGCAATGTTCTCTTGCTAGACGGATTGATATGTCATGTTGTTACACGGTGAACCATACGTTTAAACAAGCATACGTTTGATCGATTATAACATGTTAGACTGTATGTCAAAGAACGTTGTGAAAACACAATTACCCATCAAGCGTGACATGCTGTTGGCGAAGTGAATCGCCAATACCAAGGGCATCCAAGGCTTTCCAGGCGTTTGTCCATGTTGTGAGTGCAAACCCTGTTGTTCTCAAACTATCAGATGATTCCAGCACTATGCTTCTAATGCCCAGCCTGTGCACCAAAATTTTCAATTCTCCTTATAAATCATAGCCAGTAAACAGTCCGCAGAGGAGCAAATAAAGCCAAATGATACCCAAACTGTTTTTTCGGATACCATGCATTTGTCTTGTGTGTGCGAGCGAGAGAGAGAGAGAGAGAGAGAGAGAGAGAGAGAGAGAGAGAAACCTGTGAAGTCCTAAGGAAGTGGCGAGGCCAGAAATTCCAGCTCCCACAATGACAACGTCTTCTACTAATTCCATTCAGCTTTTTGCTATCACTTTTACCCTCTATTTTTAGTGTGGCTATATATTTGTATGTGAATTTGATAGGCATGATTGAGTTGACGAAAGGGATGACGTCAATAGTCGTGTTTGACTTCACTTTCCCCTTCTTTGTATTATTGAGATCACTGGTGCGGCGGCGGAGGCAGAGGCAAAATCAGATTAAGCTTCCGTTGTAAACTGTATAAAGTACTTTTGTTTATAAGTGATTTATTAGGAGCGCTTTTATTAGAATCATTTTTAAAAGAGTAATGATTTTAGGAACCGGATTCAAATGAACTGAGCCTAAAAATCAAATGATCAGACCCATTGAATTCTGATCAAATGACTACAAA
>JADOBS010301381.1:0-12013 GCA_015708375.1 Cydonia oblonga
CAACATTACACGCTTCTTAAGATGTCTTGAACATGTTTAAAAATAGAGAAAATAATATTTAATAAATAATTGATCGAATCACATTATTGCTAGCCCATTATAAGGCTAAGCCCACCCCCTCCCCTTAGTGTAGATACTATCGTTTGTTACATAAAAAAACAATTATTTGACAATTTATTTAATCACATTATTATCGGCATATGAAATATTTTTTTTATATCACGTGGGTACTATGAACTTTGTCATTTGTTTATTATTTTCTCTCTCCCCTTTTATTTTTTTTATTCTATATCACGTGGGTACTATGAACTTTGTCATTTCTTTATTATTTTCTCTCTTCCCTTTTATTTTTTTATTCTATACACACAAGACAAAAGTTTTGGTGTCACTAGCTTCGACAAAATAAATAGACCAAAATGCCCCTCAGCCAAAAAAATTGAAAACTTGCCCAAAATCATATTTCAAATTATGCAAGGGTAAATTAGTCATGGGGCATCAAAAAACTGTGCTGCACTGTTTTACTTTACCTCTGGCTTTCTATATAAGATTTTGTTCTAAAAAAATATATTGAATATTTTGACGAAAAAATTCAAGTAGACTTCTCACTTATAAGTGACGAGGAATACCACTAAATTGTAGTATTAAGTGAAAATATCTATGGACTCTCCGTCACCTCATATTTTTTGTATAATATTTTATAATATTATTACAAAAATTAACGTTAAATTGTTAGATGGCAGAAAATTCTTGAACTCTCTAATAAGTCCCTTTTAACATTTCTCATCATGCTATTCTATCACCCACACTTATTTTTCATGACTAATATATTTCAAAATATCATCAGTAAAAGACAGAAATGACATGGAGCAAATCAATTAAATTGAAAGTTGTTTTTACAAAGATAAAGCCATCTCGAAATCAATCACGCTAAGTTGCCAATTCAGTTATAAAGCTGCTGCTCTACATTTGACAGAGAGAAAGCTCAAGAGCTGCTTCTTCTGCTACTCAAGCTAGCTAAAGCTAATTCTCTCTTCTTCTCTTTTTATCTTCTTCTCTTCCCTTCTCTTACATTTTCTATTTTATTTTTCTCTTTCTATATAAAATTAATATAAGATGTTGACGTGACTTAATTGTTACCGTTCAAATAGGAGGAGAGGGAAGAAGAGGGGAAAAAAAATAAGGGAGAGAATCCTACTCCAAACTTATCTAAGCCGAGATGGCTTGTCAAGTTCTTGTTTGTCTTTTTCCCCACCAAAAATAAGCCACTCAGAAGTCAGGGAGAGAGGATCCTCTTTGTAAGAATTTTGGAGTTCTTTCAATCATATTCGTTCATCGTACATTATGCAGACAATTTTCGTCAATTATTGTTTATATTCAATTTTAAATAAAAAATTTACAATAATTTTTTATTGCACGATGTACGATGAACATATGTGATTTGAGAATTCCGAAATTCTCGCATCAGAGTCAGGACAGTCATCTCTCCCATTTCTCACTTTCCCATGCATGCATAAAATACCACGGACACTTGCAGTGATCTAAGTACAAAAGTTGAAGGTTTTTTTTTTATTTTTTTTTAATTTCTTCTTGGTTGTTTCATTATAAAAAAAATTAAAAAGAAAAAGTGCAAGAGATGTAAGATGGTTACAACTTACATACTCTCCAATTACTAATTCTATGATCTGTAGATGATTTGAACAAATTTGTCACAACAAGTTGATAGACACGACAAACCTAACATTGAGACTCACAAAAACCATCACAAATAGCGAGGCCACATCATATCGTCTAGGCGACACAAACCTGATTTAGGGGGTACAAACCAGATTTAGGCGGTACAAAAGTTGAACTTGATGGCAAATGCCTGTAATAGGAGAATGAATTTTATGAAATGAGTTTGTTGAAATTATGGTGTTCCGATTCTATTATACAATAATATGTATACGTTTTTCTCTACAAGACATTGCATTATTGAATATTTGAACTCAATTTACACTTGTATAGTTACTTTATCAATGTTACTTAGGTTTTCACCTTCTTTGTAGTGAGAGGTTGTAATTTATGTTGTGACCAAAGTGGGATAGCCAAAAACTTCATGGGGGCAAACTTGCGATAAACCCAACAATCTACAATGAAGAAGCTATACATACAAGTATTTATGCATCCGTTTGAGGTCCTATGTGTAATGTTTCATTAGCTAAGTTCTTTAATGATGTAAGATAATAGTCTCCTTCTCCTAAACCATGGTTTCAATCTTAATCCAGTTCAAGAAATTTGTGGTTGCTCACTGTCGATCTTAATCCAATGGTATAGAAAGTATAGCAGAAAAAGTTAAATAACCATCTACCATTAAATTACTATCGAATGGTAGGTGACCACAACTTTCTTGGATCATGGGGTCCACATAACCCTAATGGGTCTAATGGGAAGGCCAACCACTCATTTTCTCTAGTGCATCTCTCTTTAAAATTCACTTACAACATCTTTTCGTCCTTTTATTAAAACTTGAAAATTTTAACAAAAGTCCTTTTAGCCTAAACCCTAAAATGTCTCAACAAAAGTCCTTTTAGCTTAAAATTTTCAAGTTTTTTTCATTAGTTTTCCTGAAAAAGAACCCTAGGTAATCCCTCGCCCTTAAAGTAGAATAACGTTGTATCAAAAAAACAAAAATGTCTCAACAAAAGCCGAACTTGCAACAAGAAGCCAATACGGTAAATCTATACTCCGTTTCTCACAATATCAGAAGCACTTGCATGAATACAAGCTATATGTATAAAAGAAAAAGAGAGAACTAGCTAGGTATTGACATGGTTTTTACCAAGGCATAGAACTACATGTTATGTTAATTAAGCTCTAGGGATATCTGGCTTGGTTAGCAGAAAAAAATGGTTCTTCTCACCAGTTCTTCTCGGAGGGAGGGTGCGAACTGCTATAGATCTTAGCCTTCAAATTTATGGGATACGTCTTCCCTTCAGTAATAACTCCAACAAAACGGTAAACAAAAGGCCGTCCCTCAGTAACAGAGGGTTGATTCGGATGATCCCCCAAGCACGTGTAGCAACTTTTGATATTACACCAAGTGACAAAAACAGAACACCCATATGCATCCACATCGCTATTCAAATGCTAGATATACAAGAAACCAGAACTCAGATGGCGTTGCTAGTACGAGCTATTCTCTGAGCTTCTTCCAAGTCCTTCAAGAACCTGCATTTTCCAGCGAAGGAATAATTGAAGCGGGACCATCTTACTTTAGACAATTTCCAATAAGCTAAAGCAACTAACTAGAATAACCTTCAATAATTTCAACAGATAATTCAAAACCTCCAAAGAAAAAGTACTAATATTTGTTCCAAAATCACTTAAGCAACTATCTACTCATCACAATCTCCCATTGTCCATAATTGGTTAGGTGTAAGTGCATGTTTATTTATCACGTTCTTGAAAACTTCTAGGAACTCAAATTGTACATGAATTGGACCAATACAAACTAGTAGTGCAACCCGAAATAACCCAAAGAACTGAATATTTATCATGCCAAAACTCTCAAACTTGCATCAACACAAGAAATAAGTGGTATCAAGTTGGACCACTAGAATACCGTGTTTGAGATCCAAGCATTAGGTGCAGCTAGTACAGCAATGTAAACTTCTTTTTCACTTATAATGCAAGTATTTTGGCAAAAATTACAATGATGACCTGAAACATACCTTTTAGAATTGAGAATCACAGAACCACCAAGTATAAAACGAATTCCAGTATTCATAGCATTTTGTAAAGCTACACAACGAGACTCCTCGTACGTTGTCCCCCCAACAATGAAAATGACCACTTCCTGAGGCCTGCATAGAGATAGTAGGCATAATTCAAAATACAGTATTTTTCTATCCTCACACTATCATATTATAACTTTAACAAGATGATGAAGAGGCTATCACGATTTTCAAAGATTTATGCTAGTCTGTGGGATAGACAGAAACAAGGTCAGGCAACTTGAGAGGAAAGGAAAAAGGATGACCAAGCAGCTGGTAATTAAAAACAGGGAAGGGCTTATATCCAAGTCATTTGAGATGTCTAGGGAAAACCAGCAAGAAACATGGACACCAACACAGGGTGTCTGAAATTATGAAAATTATGAACTGCGAAGCATTCATGAAAACCAGTGATTAAGTTTAAGGTCCTTTAGATGGCCATCCTGCCTACAGGTCGAGGTAGTATGGACTCAATGCCCTCCTAACATGTCCACAAGCATTGATTTCCACGTATCTGACCTGTGAGCTCAACATTGAATAATGAACCGTCAATAAGCTCTAGGTTTGTATAAAGAAGCACCAAAGAAATGGGCAGCAGCATGCATAGCATACAGGTTTCAGAGCACAGGAGCTTCATTTCAATGTTCCTTGAGGTTTAAAAGTTGGAGATATGAAATTCCAAAAATTAGTAAAATCCTCTATAATCTAAAACACATAATATTCAAAGGTTGGAGACATGCGGGTAGCATCAATTGAGTGCATGCATCTACATCCTACATATATTAAGACATGGACTAAAAGTTTGACATTCCCATCATATTTCTGATCAAATTAAGTACATTCAGATGGCTTTGAGCTTGTAATAAACAATTGCTATGAATGAAACAACACCATCACCTAGGTGCAGCTACATTATAACTTAAAAGTGACTTCCTGGGGAAATTGCTTTAAAATGAAATAGAATAAGACTTCAGAGACCAACCTGCCCTGCTGGAAATGATTGCCCACAAATGGGTAATCCACATCTCTCAGCCGTCCCTTGGTGATGCTTTCCATAGTTTGGAAGAGAAGAGGCTGGTGTTGTGTGTACACATTCTCAACCCCCTACAGCGTATAAGATATTATCTATAAGCTTGTAAAGCACACCCTACAATATGCACAGAGTATAACTTTCCCAAACAAACCTTCAGCCCACGAGCCATGTTACGTGCGATGTTTAAGAAATCTCGATTTCCGTAAAGATCCCCGGTTCGCTTATCCATACCCGCTTGCTTCAAGAGAAACTGGACAAGCTGTAATTCGACAATAGACAATTTATTAAACCCACGAAATTACTCTAGTAGCTAAAATATAGAGGCTTAGGGTCTAATTGCTGCTCAGATTGAGCTTCCCAAAGAAGGTCAATCTCCAAAACAACGGACGAGCATAACTAAAATAAGAATCACCACCATCAATTATCTGACAGAAAGTACCTTTTGAAATACCAAAAGTGTCAGGCTTTAGGAATGGAAAATTCCCACTTAAACACAGATATGTGACCCCCTTCCTCCCAAAAAAAAAAAGAATAAAAAAGAACATGAGGGTGAAAGAATCCAAACCAAGGATGCTATTGGTTACATTACCCCAGGCTTGTACTTGGGAGACTTGGATGACAGTTTGTTAAATAACTGCATTAGTTGCACAGGACTCTCCTTCTCATAGCGTAAAGCATACAGCATGACAAGTCGTAGGCGGTCAATATCAGATACACTTTCATTGTTTAATAGATTTGTCACCGCCTGCAATATATGTAGGAAAAAGAGATTGTTGTTTCTGACTTCGAATTCAAATTTCAATGACGGTTAAATAGTTGTTATCTCAAAGTCAACAACAGAACAAGTATATGGTACAAAGCAACTAAAAATCAAATTCTCATATAACTTGCAACAAGAATAGTAAGGCAAACAAAAACAAGAGTGGTAGATCTTGTGTCAACTTTATAGCACTAATTTTTTGTCTGGCTAACATATAATTGTATATTAATTTCAAGGAACTCCACCCTTTCAGACATGGAACAAGTTCCTTTGCATTTAGAGAGAATGTGTGTGGCCATCCAATCATGAGTAGAAGGTTTACAAGTTGTCATGGAGTATGCATGTCATTTTTCCATGGTAGATGCTCTCATTGGAGGGAAATCAAAGTTAATAAATAACTTCAACCCTGTGATAAAACATTTACCCTGAGCCCTTACCGCACCTTCTCTTTTTTGTACTTATGAAAACCCTTAAATCTATCTGAAATGCAAATGATAATAAATTTTCTCTCTCAATTGCATTAATTTCAAAACTCTTGACCATCACCAATAAGCAGGCACAACTATTTAGAAAAGTATGGACATGTTCGTTGCTCCTCATATGACTAGACCCTCTACACACCCTGCGTGTACAAGCTTGGTAAAAAACAAAAGGGAATAAGAAAAACACATTTGAAAATACTACTAAAACAACAAAATTATAAAATAATAAATCCTCCCTTATAGGTAGTTAGGATAAGTAGAGAAGAGACAAAAATGTAGTTCTAGACTTGTAGTGAGATAATAGAGAGGAATAAAAAGGGGAGAGAGAATGTAGCCGAAGCGGTTTCAGTTTCATTTTAATTATTTGAGAAATATGTTTTTTAGTTAGTACCTCAAAAGCTGCCACCTGCCCACCATTGCAAGCCAACTCCTGTTCTGTCTGTGAAACTACCATAAGTTTTCGCTCTTCAACTAGCTTACTCATTTCGGTTACCAGTGCCACATGCTTTGAAACATTTCCATGCATCTTTCTGTACTCAGGGTAATTGTCAACAAACTTGGCCATGTCCTCTGCAATAATGAATGTACACATTTGGTTATCAACGACTAATCCCTAAGCGGCAATACTTAGTAACTAGAAGTCAAGAATCTCAAATTTTCAGTTTCGCATCCTACGAACCTATCGTCTGAATGTTCTGGTTACTTTTTGAAATTTGCTGAAATTCATCAACCAACTGCTTGATGTTCATCCCAATATCACCAAAGTTCTCATACATGTTCTTTTTGAAAAAAGCATCTTGCTCTGATGACAGCACAACCTCCTATGAGCATCAATACAGTTATATATTTGTTCAGCAAGAAAATTACAAAACACAGATATGTACAGTACTGAGAAAATACAACTCAACCTCTTGATCCTTTGGAAATTTTCCAATGTTTCTTAAGTCGACTTTGTTGTCTTGAATACCAATCAATTCGTGAACCATGGCCTGAAAGTAGTATAATAAATGAGCTCTATTTATATTTCAGGTGTTTTTGTCCCAATGTAATTTAAAAAATAAGCATACATGAGCCATTTGCACACATGTTGTAAAAGCTAACCACAACAAAATTACCTGATAGGTCCACTGATTCAGCAACGGGGTCACAGGATCATCCCTCCTATCAATTACCAGCAACAACGGAGAAATTTCTGTTCGTCTGAAATCAAAAAGTCCACTTTCCTGCTGGTACATCAGCTTCTGTTACATGCCCAAAATACAATATCAGTTTCCCTGTGCAAACTTTCATGGCAAGAGTCTTCAAGCTGTTAAATCCCCTTTAAATGACATGTGACATGCATAAAAAGTTGAGCTTATAGAAAACGAGAAACAGGAGAATACAAAACCCTAACAAAGTTCATATTCAAAATAGTATCAATACAAGCCCACATACAAAACTATTTGGAACACATGATTATACTTACTGCTGTTTCCTGCGCAATCCTTTTAGCAATATCAGATGTTCTCTGATAACGAATAACTGGTCTTCGTTTTAATGCCAAAAAAACAGCTGCAATTCCATCAACTACTCGATCACAGAAGCGCTGTAAATTTGAATGATCTACAACTGCTGGGAGCATATAAATGTGATTTGATGGCATATTCAAAGTGAAATGGTAAGCATCGGTTGCAACAAAGTCTGCATAGAACTCCTGCAAGACCAAGATAAACCTAATATGAAGAGTAATAAAATAAACCCATATATGAAGTATCATGAGGAATTTGTTATTGTTAAGTTTAATATTAGAATGGCATAACCACTACAGTTTTGTATTTTTCCTAAGTAAAAAAGACTTCACTGCAAATTTGATCTGTCTAGCCGTGCATTAGAGCGAGGTTTATTATAATTAGTTTTGGTTGAAGCTATATTATTAGCTCTTCAAAAGAAACAAGGATTTAACAGGAAAATAAAACCATTTCCAACTCGAATAAAAATATATTTGGTATCAACTTCCTTACAGACGTGAGTAAAGGAAAAACTATGCTTCCTCATAACATATAATAAGCTTGCCTGAGATTAAGGGTCCCGTTCTTTTGGCGACCAAGTGACCAGGGATTCATGGTCACTAATCCTTGGATTTGATATTAAGGGTTGAGTGAAAACATCAAATCACATTCATTTAAGTTGAGATTAAAACATCAAAACCACATTCATTAATTCTCCACCCTTGATATCAAATCAAAGCGTGAGTGATCATGCATTCCTTTGTCACTAGGTGACCAAGAGAACATTTCTGCCTTCGTGACCAAACAAACATTTCTGCCTGTCACAAACTTACTACTTATGATGTATTTCTCGAATTGCAGGCATCCCAAATAAAACTGGAGTCCAAATTTAGTTAGCAATTTACATTACTACATACATAAATTTTAAAGCCCGACAACCGACGAGAAAGCATTTGAGTGTATGATGAATTACCTGAAGTTGCTGCACAACTTCATGCTCATCTGAATCAGCTAAAATATGAATCTGGGTATCCTTCAATATGTTGGAGAAAACTGCAAATTCCAGTATTGCATGAGAAATGAGCTCCAAATATCATCTGGGTATCCTCCAAAGTCCAAACACACTCCACAACCAAATTAACATGAAGAAACGTCAAAACTTACAGAGGTGATACTCCCCGAATCGAGGAGAAACCAAGTGCCGGCGCAAAAACTGTATGTTCTCTGAAGTGGGTGCGAGAAAGTAAACGGCTTTGAGATGCGACATGGATTCTCTAGACTTGGAAATGGAGTCTACCAATTCCACCAAAAACACTTCTTTCTGCAGAAGCTCGGATTGCGAATACGCCACGCTCACTATACTAACCTGCGCCACATTCAATTACCAAAACAACAACAACCCATTATTTACTCGACCAAAATTGCTTCAGAAATTTGTGAAATTTTGAAAGTTCTTTAGAGTTGAAAGGATTGTTACCGTGTGGGAATCGAGGATGAGAACTTTCATGCCGGAGATGTCCTGCAACATCCGGTTTAAGTAATCCCGTACGGCCGTGACCAGCACCATTTTCAAGCTACGATCTGATGCGGATGATTGTGATGATGATATGTTCGATTGTGTATAAGGAAAGAGAAATTTGCAGATCTACGAAGACGGGGAGGGGAAGGAAGAAGAAGTGAAGAACTGGTCCTTAATACGCGCCGTTTTGATTCATTTATTTTCATTTTTCATTTTTTCCTTTTTTTTTGCATTCTAATGACCCCTCTTGGGACTTTTATTAAAACAAACACACACTTACAAAACAAACAAAGACCCAATTTATTCCCATGAACAAACAAAGAATGGGCCTAAAAACAAAGAAAACACAAAAAATGAGCCCAACAACAGTGAAGCCCAAACACAACAGAACGTCCGAGAACCATCCACCATGCTCTCCACCATCGATCCAAGAATCAGCCAGCCATCCGATTCTCCGTTGATCGCCGATCATCACCTCCCATAGACGCCACTTGCGCACAGCCATCAACAAGAGACAGTCGGCGAGAGAGAAGCCAACCATTAGAAAAAAGCTCCAGGGAATTCCCGAGCAACATCGCCGGAACGGCTGACAACAAGGAAAACGTGCTGGTGTAGGAAACACCCGAGCCGAATTAAACACCGAAACTCTACACACGAACTCAACAGAAAACATGGCTGAAAAGCGAAGCAAGGAAGGGCCATGAAAAGGGAAACCCACAGGGGTTGAGGAATTGGAAAGGCCATAGAGGAAAATGGGAAGAACCATCAGCAGATGGAAGGGGAGAACACAGAAAAAGACAAAAACAAAAGACCACCCACCGATCCCAATGGCAGCTAGGATAAGTGGCTCCAAACGGAAGCACGATCGGGAAATCACTCACATAAAATGGTGAGAAGCACCCTCAAGCAGAAGGAAGGACTCTCACAGGGAGAGATTGGGGGAAAGACTCTCACTCTTTTTTCCTCTTTGGAAGAGAGGGGTAAAACATAAAAAAAAAAAGCCTCTAAGACATCCTAGTACGTGTATAATTTTTCTCCTTAACTAAGCTACTTAATCACCAATTAGTATTACGGTATTGTGATATTTTTTTTTATTATAAATGAGAAATTTTAGGTTCAATTATCACTAAAGACGAATTTGAACCACAATATTATTAGCATATTGTGAGGCTAAGCCCACATCCTTTCCTTAGTGTAAATAATTGTGAGGCTAAACCTACCTCCATTAGTATAAATAATATCGTTTGTTAAAAAAAAAAACCACATAATCTTACAATCTAGTGTTATTTCTCATTTTGCTAGTGGAATGTCTTAAATTCGACTCTCATAATTGGCGAGTCTGATATCAATTTTTATAAATAGTGAGTACCAAATTTCTTTGACTAGCTCATTTTGTGGCTTTTTTTTTATATAAAGGATTTCTCTTGTGTTTTGAGAATAATTAGGTAAGTAAAATAATTAAGTGTTTAGTAAATTTTTAATATTGTTATGAATGGGAAATGCAATGCCATAATGCTTGATTAACTTGATGTAAAATTATATAAACTGCGTATAATAACGAAAATGAATATGATGCTCAAAGGTTAATGTACTAAACAGTTTAATGTACCAAACAGTATAATAACTAACTTGATGTAAAATTATATAACTAATGAACTAAACAACTTAATGTACCAAACAGTTTAATGTACACCATTTAAAAAAAGAAAAACTAATGAAAAGTTCAAAAAAACTTCTCTTTTAACGAAAAGCCCTTTTTGAAAGTATAGTGAATAGTGTCAGGTAAAGGTAAAAAAGTAATTTTTCGTTAAAAATGAACAGTACCAAGAACTTTTCATTAAAACTCCCTTTAAAAAAACGTCAATTCGGCTTTCTGTAGAAGCAACTTTTAAAAGTAAGTGAGAAGTTGCTTTTGTGTTAATTATTTTAACACAAATGGGTGAAGTAGTTGAGAAATGGTCAAAAAGGATATTTGACCCCTAAAATAATAATCAAGAAAATTAACTTCCTTTCTGAGTCGCCGTTTTCTTACACTGCAGTCTGCAACTGCATTCACCTGTCTTCTTCTTTACCTTCCTTCCTTGGTCACGCACAGATCACAGATTCCCAACGACTTTTTCTTCACAACAAATTGGAACCATTTTCCTCGAATTTGTCTCTTTCCAGTTTTTAATTTTTTATAAGAGAATTGTCCCAATTTTTTGGTGTGTTGATCCTTTCGAGCAACAGCGTAGAGAGACTCCCATCCATGCTTCTTCTACTGAATCAGCAACCATGAGAGCTTCCTCCCCAACTCCCATTGAGCCCCGACACCGCCTTTCTGCTTCTACCAGGTCTCTCTCTCTTTCTCTCTACTGTAATTTGCATTCGTTTTGCCGACAGTGTTTGATTCCTAGTTTTCACACTCAGAAAAATAAGAAGCTTGTAAGAAAACCCTCACTTGAATTTCTCAAATTTTGGGTCGTGATTCGTTTATTTTGATGAACAGCGGGTCCCGAACCAATTATTATTCTGGTGAGAATTTGAACGTGTCTTGATTCATTGACGAGTTTTGGTAATGATTAGGCTGGGCTGCAATTTAGTCAACTGTTTGAAAAGGGTTTGGCAAAATCATTAGCAACATTTTTGAATTGTACGGCTTATATTTGGTTTATGGTCAGTATGCCAGGGGTTTCGCTATCGGATTTTAATGGGGATGTAGAACATTCATTTTTCATACATGCTGTTTTAACATATCAGTGAGCAGTGCATTCCCAACGATCGATTTGATTGCCGAACAATCGATTGTATTGTTGGGTGGAACTTGTTTCCAATGGCGTTCGCTTATTTAGTACTGCTCGATCTAGTTGTTATGCATTCCATTTATTGCCCTTTGCACTTTTTTTTCACTTGCCATTCACAAATGTATGTGCTCATGTATGTAGTTGCCAATCCCTTTTTTTTTTTTTTTTATACAGTGAAGAATGCAACAGAAGAAGGC
>JADOBS010301382.1:0-12018 GCA_015708375.1 Cydonia oblonga
ACGTAAAAAAACTAATCTTCGTAATCATACACATGGCAAGGCAAGTGATTTCCACACATTCTCTTTTTTTTTTTTTTTTTTTTTTTAATTTTTTATTTTACATCTTCTCTTGATTCCAACTATAAATATTATTTTTAATTATTCATTTTGTGGGTAAAGAAAATGTATAGGAGAAAAAAAAGGGTGAGCAAAAACTACTTTCTAAAAGAAAGAAAAAAAAATAAAGACTTCAAAGATGGACATAATATATATCACTTAAATTAAACCAAGAATTTAATAACTCTACCTGGAGGAAATTAAACATCATGTAGTAATTGATAGAAGTTGAAGTAGCTAGGGTTATGAAATCTTACGATGGGCGTGGAGCTAAGCACATTCCACAATCAATACGATGTATGTGGAAGTGGACTATAGTATTGCATGGCATTAGGGTTTTATACACACGAACATACATACATACATACATACACACATATATATATATATATATATATATATATATATATATATTCGTGTGTGTGTGTGTGTGTATATTTGAGCAAATGGAAAACTGAATACTTCTTGAGAGATGATTTTACACATTTTTTTATGTACGCGCTTTATCTGTTTTAGGCCTTTAAATCAAATAACACAAAAGAAATAAATGGTATGCATAAATCAATTTCCTACTTCTTTCTTCTACTTTTTAACAAAATAGAGACTTTATATTATAAGTTTTGTCAGGTTAGGGGCTAACTATAACTACTAATTTAGGCAAATTAATGAGATATTAGAAGAACAAAAAAGGTGGGGTGTGAATATTAGCTCAAGTGATCACATGAGGTGGGATGGAATGAGCACTTTCATGAAACTTTTGTGGATGTGTATATATGTTTGTATTATTGTCTAGGTATATTATATTTGGGACCAGTGGTCCTGTGTCTGCATGACCATACAGTATTTGAGCTCTTTTATTGATATAATGTGTTTGCTATTAGTTAGAAAAGTAAATTGCTTATAAAAGTTGAAAGAATTAGCTAACACATGGATGCCTGGTATTCGGCCGTGCGGCACTATTGGCCCATAAGGTTGAATAAGTTTTGAAATGACAAAATCCTTTTAAACCCAAATTTTGTGTTAAAACCGAAGAATTTAATGGACAAATTTCAGTTAAATCTCCAAACTATTTCATTAATAAAATTAATCATTATAATTTGAGACGGGAGATCACAATTGGTCAATCAATTAGGACTAGTGCATGCAATTTCACCTAGTATTACATATGAAATTGTGTGATGTCTGTTTGGTAATTTCCCTAAGCATAGTTACTACGGAGGCAAGAGGCTTAACAAATGCCTCAACGAGACAGAGGCACGATAACAGAAACTAGCCAAAGTAGTGTGCGGTCTTCATCTTGCTAATGTGAGAAAAGATTCTTATTAGATCCCTGCTGCTTAGCACAAATACGTTTTCTTATGATGATTGGGATACACGAATATATTTTTTACCATGTATTTGCATGCCGCAGAGACGGCTCTGAGGGTGTGCAAAAAGTGACATCGCACATGGCCCTTGATTCGGAAGGGCCCCCAATTTTTCTTTACATGTAAACAGATACATATACTTAAATGTGCACGATAATGATAATTACAGTACCAATGCTAGTGGTGTAGGCCTTCAATTTTCTTGTACATGGCTTGGGTTTGAGTCCTTGTGGAACTATTTTGCTATTTTTAAGTTTTGCAAATTTATTAACTTAAAAGTTCGATAAGTTTTACGCAAAAAATATTGCAACCTTTCAACTATTTTGCTATTTTTAAGTTTTACAAATTTATTAACTTAAAAAGTTGATAAGTTTTACACAAAAAACCATGCAACATATTTCGAACTGAAGACTTTTCAAGACAAGAAACACTATTGTCCACTAAAATAATACTTATAATTTGGTGCTCTAATTTATAGTATTTAAATTTTGGTCTTCTAATTTGTAGTATTTAAATTTTATAGATACAAATTGAAAAAAAAAATAACAAAAAAAAAAAATATAGTATTAAAAAAGATGAAGGGCCTCCATCTAAATTTTGCACAGGACCCCTAAATTCTCAAGGCCGGCCATGGGTATAACCATACGGTATTTTGTATATTTTCATAAATACTGCACGGAACTATCTAGATTGTGAATATTTCACATCTCTTACAATATTGCTCATCATTTATCGAGGTGATGGTGACAATGGACCCATGCACCTCTACACTTCTCTAGATGGTTATCTTGTGGTTGGGATCGATCCAAATAAAAGTGAAAGTTTTAAAGGTTCCTGTCATAAGATTAAGAATAAATTAGCATTAGCTAGTTTTAATTTATTTGAATTTTCCTCTTGGAATCAAGTTAAATTCAAGCATGTCGATCCCCTTGCCCTATATAATTGACTTTGCATGCTACTTTGCAAAGGTTGATTTGTCCAATACAACTCTGTAGATGTTTCTATTTCAACCACTCGAATGTTTCACTTACCTTGACTTATGAATATATATTATTAGTGTGTGTGTGTATATATATACAACAGATGAGAAATGATTTATGCACATCTTTTCATTTATTGTGCACTCCTATATTTTTTATGTCTTTTGATTTTTTCTTTTATTCAAACTAAAGGTCAAATATAAATAAAGATATGGTAGGATAAAAAAAACGAACCTGTGAAAATTACTTTCCATAACATGTATTATTCATTCATCGGAACCAAGATGTGAAAGATAACAACTAGCTAGAGTTAGCATGCATGGAAGAGTCACGATCATGACAACAGCCATATGGGTTGTGACTTAACCATAATCTCCAAAGGATTATGGCAAATCCTTAATGCACATGGGAGCGTATCAAATAAATATCCATGCATATATGCTTAGGATATATCAGTAGTACAAATAGATACATAGATCCTCTATATATAATTAGTACAGTAAGATTTCTGACTCATTCAACCCTACCTACCCAGTAACAAGACTATCCTTCCAAATATATTTGGAGTATATTCTTTGTTCCTTCAATATTAATGCAGTGGGTTGGTTAAGATATCTGATCACTGTCACTGGCTAAAATGGTAATAATTTACATAGCCAGGGATATGAGTGGTTTAGCCGTGTGGGGTTTGAAGTTACAAATATTGAAGAATACTGCTGATTGTCCTTTTGAGAAGATTTTATCTCGTGAAAAACGGTTGCAAGTAGACAGTAGATGAGTGACAGTGAAACTGTCATTAATTATAGATGTACTATGATAGAATTTTATGTGTACTTAAAATTTTATCACGTGTTGCTACTTGATACTACAGTCTAATAGTATTATAAGTGTGATGTCTTATATTCGATTCTTGTTAAAGAAAAATTTGAACCACAGTATTACTAGTCTATTGTAAGACTTATCTCACTCCCCCACGGTTTAGTTATATGTTACACTTTTAGGATATATAAACAAAAAATAAATACACGTGCTATAAATCAAATAGAATAATAACTTTGTGTGACGGTGTTTATTTTCTTTTCTGTCACAAAGAGAAATTTTATTATTCTTTTGCAAAGTGTTTTTAATTTTTTTTAATACAATAATATATTACACTAAGTCATGAGATAAATAAAAGGAAAACTAATGAAAAGAGCTTGAAAACTTTGAGTTTTAACGATAAAGACAAAATAAAGGGTAAAATGAATAGTATCAGGATTGACATTTTATTGTAAAAATACGTTTTTTCGTTAAGATAAACAGTACCAAGAATTTTTCATTAAAGTTCTCATAAATTAATTGATATCGACTAGCCTTTCACAAATTTCAAATCTAAAACTTCTTAATTTACAAATGAAAAAAAAAAAATTATTAAGTCGTGATACTAATGTGCAGATAACAGTATCTTACACCTGTATATTGGAAAAATCACTCGTAGTACTATAGTAACTTTGTGACTGAGTTGAGAAACCCAGGAGTACTTGTACCTACCCTTTACCCTTCTTTTTTCAGTGGGCAGGTGCTACTTTTTCTCCTATAAATAAGGACCATTGGGGGAGGTCTCTTAAAGTATCTGCTATAGCTGCAACTCTCCAATCTTTAATCATATAGTATTAAATTTAGGGTAAGGAGTAGGGAACTGGGAGAGAGAGAGAGCAGGTAGTGGTGATACGTTGTTGACAGAAGATAGAGAGCACAGATGGATGACTTGCAATGGACTATGCATCTCACTCCTTTGTGCTCTCTATGCTTCTGTCATCACCTAGCTATATCCAGCTTCCTTGCCCCTCCCCCACACCCCTGCACCTCCCATATTAATCTAATTCATAAAATGATTATTTGATTGATTACTAATTAATCAGGTTATATATGCTTCCTTTGCTTGCATATATATTGTTTTAACTTTGTGATTTCATTATTTAGTCTCGAGTGATTTGGGTGTATTCATCAATTTACTGATTTCTCATTTTTGGATCTGACTTGTATATATAATTGGATTTCCCTTTTTTCTCTTTTGTAGGATCTTATGTTTTACAGGTTTGATTGAAGTAGTAGTACTGGAAAAGCAGATCTATCAGAGCCGCAGGAGTACCTTCCAATCATAAGTTCTTATAAATATTATAAAAAATATGTGTGTGTGTGTGTGTGTGTGTGTGTCTGTATTTTATGGGGTTTGTTCATGCGTAAGTTTGTTTATTTAGTTTTCAATTGTAAATGTGTAGTTCATGATCACAACAACATTTTCACATTATCTTGGTTGAAAATTTTCAGAGGCTAGCTAGGTCTGAAAACTACATATGGGTTCCAATGAAAAATTTGAATGGCTAGCTAGGTTTTCTTTCACCTCTTTTCTTTTCATAATTTCATATATATTATTTTGTTTTCTCCAAGAAGATCATGTATGACGACATTCTGATGCTATACGTACGTATGCCAGCCGCTTAGAGATATTTGAATCAAGCGGTTCTTATATATATATATACACACACACAGGAGAAGGGTTTTACTTATTGCTCTGAGGGAGGGGAGTTTAAATTTTGCAATCTGCATATATGGATTTTGTAGATAATTCAAGGAGATTGACTAACTAAAAGAACCACTGCAATAGCTTAAGCTTGAGCTGTTTGAAAAGGGGCGCAATGAACTTTTGGACTGAGTGAGTTAAGTAAGGTGTAGTATGGCTATTTGTTAGACCCCAGAGAGAGGAATCATTGGTTCTTAGTGCAAATATGTGAAGAGTGAGCAGCTTGTTCTTATTTTCATCTTTCATTTCTGGAGTACTTGGAGGAAGACATGGAGTACTTGGAGAGTTAACAGAAGACGGCGCAAAACTGAGTTCAATAGTGTTCTAGGATTCATATTACCGACCTCACTGAGTGGATAAGGCTTTGTTGTTGTTGTATTTCTGGAAATAGATATCTTTACAGAGCTTGCTTGCTGTAAAAAAGACGGAGATCTGTAAGAAAGTCTGCAGATTCCTTTCATATATACTGGGCATAATATGCATTTTGTCATTGTGGTACTCGGTCACTGCATTCATTTTGCATACTGTATGCTACAGCAGCTTTGCGTTTAGCACATATTAATTTTCTGAGTTAATGTCGATCCTTTGTTAATTAGGTATTTATGCTTCCAAGTTGAACATATCCAAAGGTTATGACCCTTCGAATACTTTTCTGTTTTGCTTTTGTGGTTAATATGATTAGTTGTAAGCTTGTAAATAACCAAACTAATGCATGATTCTTGATATCTCTAGCATCTAGTGTCCATATTCCTCATGAGACATTTTACATGAAAAATTATAAACGCAAGAAATTGAGGAATGAATTTACCTAATTCTAGTTGGAGTTTGTGTGGTTTTCATGATATTGCATTTGCAAAAGTTTTCTAAGACAAGAGACTTGTAATTAAGTCTGAGTTGATAGACTCTCTTTTTCAATTATTTCATCATGATTTATTTCTTATTCAGGTAATTAAACATGTTTCTCAGTATCTCACAAAAGAAATTAAATATGTATATATATGCTTAGGTACAATTACTAACTAATTAGTAAGAAATTTCAAATTATTAAGAGTATCAATCTCATGTCGGGGAAATGAGGGACTTTGTATATGTGCTTATAAGTAATTGTGTTACTCTCCATATTACCAATTGGTTTTATGGTAGAACCTCAACTTCTTCATAGAATCAGAGCATGTTATCTCGCATGTGAAGTTCAATGGCCACACATACTTCACATCACCTGATTTGTGTTGTCCACTTACTAGGCTTGAAAATTCGCCACACGTGAAAGGACATATTACTCACATCGAGAAAATGAGAGTCTTTACATATGTTTATAAGTAATTAAGTTACTCTTCATGAACAACTGTGAGACCATAGTTATTACTAACATTTCAATGTACTTATGCTTCTTGTTACTAGTACTCTTTCCTTCTTCTAGAATAAAATCTTATCAGGGAGATTGGAGATCGACATATATATCCAAAATCTTCAGGTGAGAGAAGAGCAGATTTGATTTTATAATTAAGCTGGTAAGTGAGGAAAGGTTTTGATAATAATGATAGTATATATCAGATTCACCTTAACTTAGTCAGACTGTAGTTAGTATTCTTAGTGTTTGCAAACATCAAAACACGCCGGAGGATGAAACGACTTCTCATGATTTTATTTTTTAAGAAATTTATGTATGATGATTTTCATTTAAGAAAGTTGATGACTTGTGGTTGATGTGATTCGATAGTTCCATTTTTTAAATATTAATATGTAAAACAAAAAAAATAAAACGAGTGACAAATTCATAATTCTCATCCACTTGTGTCATATATATAGCTAGCCCAAGCCAGTCAAAAGACAAAACCATCTTCCTTCCCTTCCCACCATGGAATCGAGAGTACTGAAGTGGAAAAAATTGATTACTTTTGTATGGACTAGAGTAGAGAATATATATCACACCACCCAGCCTGACAAGAAACGTAGCTAAAGTGCTTAGCTTAGAGCTAGAGGCAAGCATGCATTGGTATTTTCTTGTATCATCTGGAATATCTTATATTCTAAAGTTTTTAATAGTCAAATTTGTAATTGAAAATATGATGATCAAGAATCTAACAGTAAAAATTTACATGCTATATAGGATATCTCGAAACATAATTGAAAATTTAAAATTTTATTACTTGATATTGTTATGTCTAGCTAATGCCTAGTGGGATGATCAATTCTTACATGGCTTGACTGATCATGTGGATGTGGTTAACGAATGACACGCTTTGTTTGTGATATCTGAAATGAAAGAAGGAAAAAAGAAGAACACAAACTCCACTACACCAGCCCTATTATCTCTCTATCTATCCTCATTTATTCAATTGCTGTTATGATAGAACTGTACGTCTTCCGACTATGCAGATTAGATTTTGACGTGAGAGAAAAAGGGAAAGAGAAAGTTGTGTCGATCGATCATCACAAAATGAAAGAATCTGCAGTTTGATAGGCCCCAATTGGTCTCTGCGCGCGGCTTCACTTTATCCGTGAATAATTATACATATTAATGTCACATTTTCTTATATATACGTGTGTGCACTGTGCACATCTTTCTTTTTTCTTTATTTTATTTTTTTTAATTTAATTTAATTTTTTTATTTTTTATTTTTACTTTGTATACACTTCTTGTTAATTTTTATTTATTATTTATTTTTTTGTTAATTTTTATTATTTGATATTTTTCAATTCAATTAATTTGAAGGGCCGAAAAAAAAAAAAAAAAGTGTAAGAATAAAAAAAATGATGTATGAATAGCACAACCCTATAAAGAACATGGGACTTTAGGACTTATCCAAAAACAATCGAACAACCCTCTTGAAATCTTATGATGACCACTATCTCTTGAGAAAACAGAAAAACTTGTCTGCAACATTCTGTGTAACATTGCATCTTTCTCTTCACACATATAAAGTCACGTGTCAGACAACTTTAGCAGGCTGTCCAATCTGCCTAAGGGTTTGCAACATGTTATATAGAAACATTTCACAAGAAGGATCTCTATTTTTCTAAAAAATTAGGGACATTCTTTTGACCGTTAGATTTGATTTTAATGAAATTGTGTGGTTGAGATTGTGTGACCTGTGTTTTAATCTCAACCACACAATTTCATTAAAGCCAATCCAACGGCCAAGAGGATGTCCTCATTTTTAAAAAAAAAATGAAGATCCCTCTTGGTAAGGTCCCTGTGTTATATATATGAATCATTGCCTAGGCATGTGTATATGCACAAGTGCCTTCTCTCCCCTCGTATATGATATACATAAGTGGTCTAGCTAGTTAGTATGCGCAACATGTTGTATGAAATATTGCTTAGGCGTGTAAAAAGACGTATGTAGGTAATTAGTAGTCGCTCATCTCACGTGTCATACAACATGACTGGGATAACTAGCTAGTCTGTATAGGTGTATGCAGGTTCGGTCTTGAGATTTTTGAGGTTTAGGGCAACGCTAGAAAATATGCCCTAACTTCATATAAAAAAAAAATTATTTGTTTTCATACATAAGACTTCGATAAAATTCTATTTTAAAAAAGCACAACTCAATAATTTAGAAACATGAAAAAACTAATTTATTTTGTATTGAGAGAATAGAACAAAAAAACCCCGGGCTTACAAGTAGATAGATGATAAGTTTTGTTTCCCCTCTATTTGAACTTTTAAATTATTTTTATATAAATCGTGAGGTGTTTTTTCTTATTTACTAACCTTGTCAATATGGGCCTAAAAATATAATCATATTTTTGAGTCTTTAATTGATATGTATAAGCAATGAATGGGCACCAAATTAAACCTATTGGTGAAGACATATATACATTAATTTATTAAAGGCTAATGTTAGGGAGACCAAATTTTTTAATCAGATTTTGGAAATCATATGATATGATTGTTGATGATTGAATTATTACTTAAGTGTTGATTAACGTGCTTATTTTTTATTGGTGACACGTCATATGGTTTGCAAATTTGGTATAACAATTTATTGGTTACTTATCATTACTCTTTGTTGAAGGTTAGACTTGAATTGGAATGAATATCCAAAAATTCCAACCCACATAGCTACTAGCTAGTAATTATAATCGAACAGAAGGTCAAAAAAAAAAAATTAACAACCAAACAGAAATTTGTAAAAATTGGAAGGAGAAAAAACATACATAGCATTTCCACCCCATAACCATCTCATTAATTTTAAATAGCATAAACCACCGCTATTGTTAAACTTCTTGATCATTTGACCAAATTTTGTATATTTAATACTCTTACAGAAAGAAATTCATAAAAATTGGAAAGTAAAAGAATACACATACAGTTTTGAACTCGGGACCTTCTTAATTTTAAGGAGGAGAAACCACACATTTTTGTTAAATTTCTTGATTATTTAACCAAACTTTATAAATTTATACTCTTATCAAAACATATATTAATTTACTGCCCTAATATTATTGGTGCTCCTGATTTTTTGAGGCCCCGAACAATCGGCCGGCTCACAATGGGCCATGGCTGGCCCTAGGCATATGCAAAATTGTCTAGGGAGATACATAAATATATGCAGACAACTAATAGCATCTCTCTCATCACGTATTATATACATGTTATAGAGTAGTATATTATATCAATGTCACACATGTGTACGGCTTCTATTCACTAGATATAATTAAGGGAACTTTAACGAAAAACTCTTAGTATTGTTCACTTTAACGAAAAATCACATTTTTACACTAAAAAGTCAGTCCTGGTACTATTCACTTTACCCTTTATTTTGTCCTTATTGTTACTCAAAATTTTTAAGCTCTTTTCATTAGTTTTCCTTATAATTAAACGGTTGAGGTTAAGCTTATCCCAAAACAAGACAATAATCCTCAGCTGAAAAACTTGAATGCACATATTGTATTTGTCTCTCTCTTTTTTTCTCATGTATCGACAAATCACCTACGTAGGCGTGAAAATTTACCTACGTGTTTGGATAGATGTATGCATACAAATCCTCATGTCATGTGTTCTATAGATGTATGTGCTTAATCACATCGGAAGTGAGAAAATATAAAGTATGAATACGAATCCTGATGTCATATGTTCCATGAATGTTGCAAATTAATCACAAGACGAAAAAAAGAAAAAGACAATGTTTCATTCAACATCTTACATAGACCTGTGTACATTAGCTAAACCACTAATGATATAATGATCATGTTGTATGGTAAATTATTAGTTTGAAGGAAATTCTCTTAAAAGTGAGACTCTTCATGGATTATTTGGCATCTTATGTTGACAATGTTTTATTATATTAACACGGAAATTGATGTTAAATTCTGAGATAGCATAGAGTCCATGGAGAATCTCATTTTGAAAGAGTCTTCTTAACATTTCTCTTGTGTTGGATTGATGTCTCTATTTTAATCATCAGAGTGTACTCATATATATATAGGAGGCCTTTACATGAAGGATCTTCATTTTTTTAAAATAGAAATTAATTGTGGGACTCACATCACATTCAACTTCAACGATCCGAACTGTCTATTTTTTTAAGTTGAAAATATTTGAGACATCTAATTGAGTTCAAAGAATTTGATAAACATTTTGTTCTATAAGAAACAATGAAATTTTATCGTGATAATTAAATAGGCAAATAGTTTCGGATTAAATTAAATTTTTGCAAGGATGACTATGAATCGAGACTTATAAAATAGACAATTCAGATCGTTAAAGTTCGACGTGAACTGGAACCTACACAAAAACGGAGATCCCCTTATATATGTGATGTATCGTTTGGTTACAACCTATAGTCAGTCAAGATGCAAAATTGTAACGTTTTGTTTGGTAGGAAGTGGATGGATGCTTTCTGAAAAGATGATTTCATGGAATTTGCTCTTTCAGGCCAACTTGTCTAGCATATATATTTTTCCGAAAAGATGATTTCGTGGAATTAGCTCTTTCAAGCCAACTTGCCTAGCATATATTTCTTTCTGGTCCTGTACCATTTATATTGTCGTTGTCTCATTACTGTACGGGTTAGCATGTTGTGGCTACTATCTTAGTACTGGTCCCTTGCGTCAGATATTATACGATTCATTATTGTAATGAGGAATGCTAAGGCTCCTGAGATTGAGGAGAAGTTTCTCCTCAATTTACTTTATGGACAATTCATATAATTTCGTGTTTATGATTGGAATCATTTATATTATCAGTCATTCAGTAAAGATTATCTCTACAAAAAATCAATTAAAACTAAGGTCGTTTAGTCAACAAATTGTGACAAATAAATAGACTATTCATAATGCTTTAACCGAATCTGTCCATATGTTTTATATAGTTTGATGATAAATGATTTCATATTTCATTGGTTTTTTTTACAGAGATGATCATTGCTAAGTGATTTATAATATTAACGGTCCCAATCACAATTCTGAAGTTCATTGAATCGGGCACGAAGTGAATTAAAGAAGAACTCCTCCTCATCCATTGATGAGCCAAGTTAATTCCTTTGTAAAGTATCATGGCCCATAGACGTCAAGGGTTACTAGCTATTTGGTCCGTATGTATGTATGTATGTATGTATGTATGTATGTAATAAACATAAAACCAATTGCAGATTTCATCTCTTATGTAATGTGAATGACGTGGACATGGAGCAAGATCCGTGTGACTGGTCAAGTAGCTGGACAATTGAATGGGTACCTTATCCCATTAAAGTACTGTGTAGGTTCCTGCTAATCTCACAGCACATTATTCTGAATATGAGATCAGATTCCATATATGACAAGCTATCACGATGTTATTGCAGATAAAGTTGTTTTCTGATCCCATACCACCTCAAGTCACTCTCCTTTTCCACATTTAAGATTAGACCCCCTTCATATTGCAAGAATTGCCGTTGAATGAGAACTTAAAAGTATAGATGGTTTTGATTATTGAAACTTAAATGCATTATGAAATAATTGTAGGAATGAAAGTTGACGACGGAATATTAATGTAGAAAAACTATATATATGTGTGTGTGTGTGT
>JADOBS010301383.1:0-12020 GCA_015708375.1 Cydonia oblonga
CAAAAGCCCTTCATTTCAACCCGTGTCTCCCCCCCCCCAACGCACCCCTTCGCCTCTCTTCCTCCATCTTCACCACCCCATCACCGCCTCTCTTCCTCCATCTTCACCATCCCACCCACCTCAGCCTTCATCAACAGTCCTGATCTTCCTCGCTCCCTAACCAAACTCTCTCTCTCTCCTTTTCCCCCCAAAAATAAATCCCAAATCGTGCGATCTGGGTGCGCCAATGGAATGAGGAGAATCGCGAGTGCGTGGGGGCGAAGACGGTGTGGGGTGCGGCAGCAACTACGATGGAGGAAGGACTGGATCTTTGTCATTTGTCTGTGGGTGTTCATCAACCTCGGCGACGAACTCCGGCGAGAGCTGTTGAGTTCGAAGCCTGGGTTTTACAATTTTTTTTAATTTTTTTAATTTTACTTTTTTTATTATTAATATTTTATATTTTTATTAATTTTATATTATGACTGACGTCGCCCTGACGTCAGCCCACGTCACATTGCCTTCGGACTCTCGGGTTGGCAATTCGTGACAGGCCTGTTGCTCGGGCCTGCCCTGTCCCTCGGTCTCCCACACGCTGGAGCCAATAACTCGGGCTCTCGGGCCTTTTTTGCTGCTTGTCCCCCGAACACCAGCCAACGTTGGAAGTGCTCTTATGTCTTGTAATTTTCACAATACACCCAAAAAGCTATATCCTTCTTCTTCTTTTTTCGGTCAAGAAAAAAGCTATATCCTTACAGAAATGCAAACCTTACCAAACATACTAGAGATTTTTACACGAGGTAGTACACCATGGGTTATTATAGAAATGGTAGAATATGTATATTAAAAAGTTAATAACTTGAAAAATAAAATTTCTCACTACTTAAATAAAAACACGTAGTGTATCGTCCGTGTTCCGATCGCAATAAAAACTTTCTACAAACATACGACTTTATTTGATATGGTGAGAAATACGGGAAATTTAGAAAAGTAACCATATTTTAGACCCTATATAGAATTATAGCCACCATTTTAGTTTTATGATAATTCTAACCAAAACTTGATGTAAAAATATTAATATACCCTTAATATTAGGGTTTCTCACAACAAAAACAAAATCTCCTTTAAAATCTCTCGCAAGCATCTGGTTTCTCACCTTAAACCAAAAGCGCACCCTTTGCCGATTTCTTATGGTTTTATGTTTAATTTACTAGGTTATCTTCATTTTTCATGTTCTCTTATTACATTTGAATATCTATATCTACTCTATATCTATCTATACATACATATATATATATATTTATTAAAAAAGAGTGTAGGAAATGGAGGGGTTCGAGAGTAGGGGTACTAGTTAATAATCAAGAAGCTATCTTTTTTATTCTTCAAGATCTCAATTAATTGTTGTTTTTTCATGGTTAAGAGCAATGTGGAATTTTTTTGTCATTAAGGGTAAATTAGTACTTTTACATCAAGTTTTGGTTAGAACTATCATAAAACTAAAATGATGACTATAATTATATATGAGATCTAAAATATAATTATTTTTCCAAATTTCCCGAGAGATACGATAGGTCAAAAATTAAATAAAATCAAGAAGGCAAGCAAAATATACCGTATAATAGTCCAATCAAGTCTAATTACGAAACAGACCCTAGGGGTTTTCCCTTGAACCGGAAGTGTGTGAATCAATTTAACATTTTCCCGAATTGAGGATCCCAAGAATTTGCGAACGGGTTCAAACCAAACCAAACCTCACCTCCCCTCAGCGACTCAATCACGACTCACCACCACCTCCGTCCGAAATCCAAATGGCGATTCCGATCACCAACGCCCTCCTCTCGACGGCGGTAGCTCTCTTTCTGTTCACGTCGGCGCTCGCGAGCTCCGACGTGCCCTTCATCGTCGCCCACAAGAAGGCCTCCCTCAACCGGCTCAAGTCCGGCGCCGAGCGCGTCCTTGTCTCCATCGACATCTACAACCAAGGATCTTCGTACGGTTCTTCTTAATACCTCCATTTCCGATCTCAATTTTCGTTTTATCTGCTTCTTTATTTACTGATCCAGCTTAAAGTTCAGTAATTTTACATGCTTTCTGTTAGATCCGCTCGATCTCTTGCGTGTATGCTGTTTTTACTAATGTTAATCCATTCTTATCTGCGTGTGGGGTTTATCTAGCTTACCTGTTGGTTGAAATGGATTGTCTGTCTTAGAGTATTGCGGTTTAATTGTAAATTGTTTGTTGTTTATTGGATTTGTTTTGGTTGAATCCTGTTTCTGTTTGGTTTCTGTGAAATTTCGAGCAAATTAGACGAATGGGGTTTTCAATCTTGGAATTTTACTTGTTCCCGTATTGGATAGAAAGTCAAAATCAGAATTGTTTCGGCAACCGATCCCGAACTGATGGTCTATATGCCGCTGTAGGCATTAATGTTTTTTATTCTCTATGGTTGATCTGATAACATAAGCATTCAAAATATTAAGCTGCAATTATTGTTGGAATCTCAGTGTCACAGTATTAGCTGTGTTTGTATTGTTGTACTTGTTGCATAGCAAATGACTGTGTTACCGGAACTAATTGAAGCATCCCGAAAATGTTTGGGGAAGGTGAGGCAAGGGAAGTTGTTGAAAGAATTGGTCTTTTTGTGGAGGGATAGAACAAAAATTACATGCATGTTTGAGTTGGAGTATATACAAATACAAATGTTACGAAAGCATATCAGTTTTTAATGTTCCCTTGTAGTTTCGTTTCAGCATAAAATAGCTTGGTAATATAAAATGCCTTGAGCTAAATCTTTTATAAGGCTAACCCTATGCCCAAACGTGCATCTAATTGACATCTTAGCGGTTGACAAGATTTACTAGCACCTTGTAACTCACTTGAGCACTACTAATTTTAACTTTGTGGAATTGGTTTTTATGTACGTTCAGGTCTGTGTGCTTTATCTAACTTAACAAGGCTTTTTGAAGTCAAGTATAAGAGGATTTGTAAATCTCTTTTCCTGCCCTCTTACATTAGCTTTAGTGGTTTAATTCTGCACATTTCTGCAGGCTTTTGTTTTTGTATGGGAATCCACTCTTTCATTTTTTAGATTATCCATCTATTGATTGTGTATTAAGTTAACTGAGATTTATTCTTTTATTTTTTTTATTCTTATTCTTGGACATCTTATATATTAGTAACGAAAGTTGTAATGTTTCCTTTGCAGCACGGCTTATGATGTAAGCTTGAGTGATGAGACCTGGCCTCAGGATATGTTCGATGTTGTTAGTGGTAACACTTCAAGGTCATGGGAAAGGCTTGATGCGTAAGTTCCAACATTTTCCAGTAACATTTTCTGCTTTCCATGGCTTACTCTCCGATTGTTTCTTAGTTATTGATTGCATAAATGGGATTTGCAGAGGTGGCATTATATCCCACTCTTTTGAATTGGAGGGCAAAGAAAAATTACTTTTCAACGGTGCACCAGCTCTTATTACATTCCGCATTCCCACAAAGGCTGCTTTACAGGTTTGATGTCTGCAGCCTTTTCCTTTTCTACTCATTTTTGATGTATAAATGTATACCTTCTGACTTTTTTCTGTTTCTTATAGGAGTCTTATTCAACTCCAATATTTCCTCTAGATGTTCTTGCAGACAGGCCTCCTGAGAAGAAGTTTGAGTGGGTAAGTTTCTTCATTAAATAAGGGTTATATTATGCAATCTGATTTTGGACAAATTTTACGGTGTTAACCGAGGTGGTGTTTTATGTTTTCATGAAATTCTCTCTGTTGGCGGCCAAAATTTTCAGGTTAAGGTATGAAACTCTCTTTTTTATGCTGTTGAATCTTTGTACTCAGAAACTTGTTACAGGAAGGAGTTTTAACGTTCCTTTGTTTTGCCCCTTGCATTTTGACCTTTTCTTATTTGCAGAGGCTTCTGGCAAAGTACGGGTCTCTGATCTCTGTGGTCTCCATCGTGGTTCTATTTGTGTACCTGGTTGCCACTCCATCCAAATCCGGTGCCGCAAAAGGAAGCAAGAAGAAGCGTTAATCAGTGCTTGATGCTAATGCATGCACCTATGGTGTTGCGAGTTGGTATTTTCCCGAGTTAGTGGCACATGTTAGTTTCCAAAGCTTCCAAAAAGGGAATAGTTTAACAAGTTAGTGTAAGATGAACAAACTGATACATACAGCGGGTGTAACCCCAAGGAGGAGGTCTTTGGTAGCGCTTCGGAATCAGTAATTGCTAGTCAATTTTGGATTGAATGTTATATTTTGCATTTGAAATTTGAATATTTGATCCTATTTAAGCTTTAAAAGGAATCAAGATGCAATATTTATTTTCATTTGTTATGGCATTTATATTGTTAAAAGACGTTCGGTTTCTCTTAATTAATGATATTTTTAGTACATCGATATTTTTACACTAAGAAGAGGGGGGGAGTTCGGTTAAACCTTAAACTACACAATGAGCTGTTTAATTTGGTATTAAATTCGTCATTCATGAAATGTGGTAATGTGGTAATGTAGCTTAGAGAGCCAACATGCATCATGTATAGTCTTGTGGGGGATGATAGATTGTGTGACATTACACACATATGATAAGGTTTTATTAAATAACTGGGAAAATTGGAAACGGAAAGAAATAATCTCGGTCGATCCGAGTTATTACGAAAAAATGCAACTCGCACACACTCGGTGAGAGAAATAAATCTTGTAGAAGAAAAGCAAGAGAATATAATTTCACAAGCAGAGCAGAGCGGAGCAGCAGTAAAAATATTAACGAGACTAGTAGCTCTCCTAATAGTCAGCCTTGTCAGGCTTCTGGTATGCAATGTCATTGTCTGCAGCAACGACTGGTTTGACGGCAACTCCGGATGCCACAAATGTTGAAATACTTTGGGTCAAATGCCTCGACGCCTTTTCGTAATTAACAAAACCCATGAACCAGAAATCATGGCCGTCGATCGTCACAATCTGGATGTACTTCTCCGTTGGATTTTCCCTCATCACCACTGGATTGATAGTTGCAATATTTCCCAATGGTACCATTATTTTGTAGTAGCTCCAGGTGACCTGGCCGGAGGGGGCGGTGAAGGATAAAGGGCGGTCGCTGCAGAAAGCTGTATGGATATTAGAGAGGTAAAGAGTTCCGGCAACTGGTCCTGTGGATGTGGACAGATAACAGGCAAATGACTTGTACAGCTTCTCGTTGGGATAAGTCGCAAATGTCTGCTTGTACAGAGCCTCAAATCCCCCTCCTGTTATTGCTTTCGCCGTCACGTTCATCTTCGCCCACGCTGCTCCAGACACCGAGGTCCCCGTTTTCACTGACGAGATCATCAATCAATCAAATTAGTTTAGATGTTAGTTAATGTGTATCAATTTAATCGATCTTGGGCGTCCATAAGATAAAAAAGAAGTCCTGCACTGAAAATTTGTGCGCTTCTGGAATGGCTGAAAGTGTTTCTACACTCAATAGCGTTTCTGACTGCGTTTGTTAGAAACACTTGAAGTGCCTAGATAAGCACCTGTCAAGTGATTTTTCATAAAGCACTTGTAGCAAAACGACATTTACGGGCAGAAGCGCTTTCTCACGGAGCAGTTACAAACAGCCGTTTGACATATACTTACTAGGTTTATTAAAAGTGAAGTGTATATATAGACATAAGAGATGAGACATATATACATATAGATACATACGGTTGTGCCAGATGTTGTTGGCCATGGACTCGGCCTTGTTACTCCAGGAGTTGAAGACGTGGAGCATGGATTCCATTGGACTAGGGTTGTTGGACTTGTCAAGGGGTTTGTACTGGAGGTAGGGATTCTGGGCTTGCTCGGTTCCGGCAGCACCCCACAGAGCTGCTTTTTTGTTGTCCGGATGGCATGTTGGGACGGCAGGGTGCCCCATGACGTGAGTCCCCCACTGCGCTGATTTTTCTTCCTCACTTGGAGTTGGTGGGATTGACGGAGGAGATGGGCCGCTTGACGACGACGGAACATCTTGATCAGGAGTAGTGTGTTTTAGCTCTTCGGTTTTCCCATTCTGAGGTGAGGATACGCTAGGAGGTGTTTCGAAATGGGTTGGCGGCGACAAGGACGGTGGCATCGGCGCAGGTGTTTGATGAAAAGGGTTGATATCTTCAGGCGGAGGGGTTGGGAGGAAAGGGTTTATGTCTTGGTGAGAGGGAGGAGAAACGGAGGGGTAGAGAGGAGGTTGGGATGCTTGGTTGTTGGGGTGGTTCATTTTTGTTGGGACTTGGGAAGGCAATGGAAAACAAACGAAACTAACGTGATGTGCGTTTTCTGGTGAGAGTTTGTTGGATTAAATGGGATTGGATGTGGTTTGCAGAAAATAGCAATGGTTCTGAGTGTTTGGGAGACCTTATTTATACACAAAGGAGAAGTTGAGAGGATAGAATCGTCATCAAAAAAGAAAGAAAAAGTGGCTGAAACTTAAAACGGAAGTAACGGAGCTACATCAGATCTGCCTTTGAAGGCCTTCCAGATATACAAGGCAGACGTGTATATATGATTAAATATCAAGTTACTCGGATGAGGAGGTCGCTTAACCGTGTTATATTCCATTTAACTAATAAATTATAAGCTAACGAGTATTGCCTGCCTGCCTTTCCTTAAGCTTCCAGATAATTATTTCAAGTAAGATAGCACGTCCAATCCATGTACTGCAATGCAACTCTCCACATCCTCATGTTCTACGTGGATACTCAAAATAGGCAAAACTAAGGGAAAGTTGAAGAAAATTAATATTGTTTTAAATGCTTCTTCCGTCGTCGCTGACTTGAGTTGAAAAGTATAAGAGATAAAAAAACATGTCTGAGATTTTTGCTTTAAGGGTTTAAACATTTTTTCACTACAATAATTGATTCTGGCGGTGTTTCTTCTTGCTCGTAAAAGCACAATTTCAAGTTCATAAAACACTTGCACCAAAAACGCTTACAGGCAAAGGCATGAATATAGTAAGACAACTCAATAGTGGGCTTTTTTTAAGTTGGGCTTTTGAGGTTTGCTAATGGGTTTAACCTCGCATCGTATGGTTGAAAATTTGAAATGGCAGGACCCACCAACCAGCCCACAGAAACGGGTCGAATATGATTAGGAACAGTCTGGCAATATCAACAATCTGGGACCCGCGGTTACTATATGGGGATACTCGATTTCTTAATTAATTCTCACCTGAATATTTTGATCAGGCTCACAATCCGACCACCACAGACCGCGGGAACAGAGAGCCATCGGAGAAGATGAGTTACCAGAAAGCTCCTCAAGAACCCTACCCTCCGCCAGGTATAACCAAAACAAACTCGCTTCCTTTTCAGAATTTCAAATCTTTTCAATTCAATTGTTACAGTTACTTTTTACTAAGCGATCATATTATTTTTGTATTGAAGGATATCAGTATCCGCCTCCTGGGTACCCATCAGCTCCGCCGCCACCGCCACCGCCACCGTACGAAGGGTACCCTCCGCCGCCTCCCCCACCGTACGAAGGCTATCCACCACCACCACCACCACCTGGGTATCCTCACGGATATGGTCCGCCTCCGCCCCCGCGTGGTCCGCCGTACGAGGGGTACCAAGGGTATTTCAATCAGGGATACCCTCCGCCACCTCCTCTTCCTCCGCAGCAATACCAGCACTATCACTGTGAGCATAACAATTACCAAGGCCAAGATGGTTGTATGCCTTTCTTACGAGGCTGGTATGTCCCTCTCTGCCTTCTACTCCTTTGATTCTTTTGATTCTTGCATACACAATCGGAACTTGAATACACAATTGGTTACCCGCCATTTCAGATTCTCTTCCTTTGATTCTTGCATACAAAAAAATTGGAACTTGATCAAAAGTTCATTTAATTTATTGCATTAAATAAGCTTAATTTTTCTGTGCATGAATAAAGGTTTTTGCTTTTGAATTTTGATTGGAGAATGTCCAAGTAGTTTAGAGTAGATTCTCTCTTAGCCTCAAGGATTGAATCCTCGAGCTTTCCTATATCCGTATGTGTTGCTGTGTCGTTTTGGCTTGGGTTGGTAAGTTGGTATCTGTGGAAAGTGAATCCTTTTTTTCCCGGTACATCACCTATATCAAACTAGTTGTTGTCCTACTCCAAATCTTATGCACGAGAGATTCTCTCTTGTCATCAATTCACCGCGTGGCAAGCGTTTATGGACTGGTGGTTCACCTTTTGAACAAGTGGTAAACGTTTATTTGATGGGTGATGTGATTATGATAGTGCATTGGTTTGCCATTTTGTCTTCGTATAATAATGCTTGGGCATTCATCCAGGTTATATGCTCTTCAAATGAATAATGGCGCAGTGTTCACTTCTGTAGTTTTGCAAAGTTTTAATCTTGGACCGTCAAATCATGAACACGTACCTGACTCTCCTAGAAGAAGCCTATTGCTATGCTAGGGTTGAACAAAAGTTTTTAACTTGTGTCCAGGCGTTTGTTACTCCCTAGATGCCGTCTCTTGTAACTTTTTGGGGTCATCCAAATTCTGAGCTGATTTGAACAATAGCTAAAATATTGACGATTGAGTGAGAAATTTCAAGCCAAATACATTTCAAGCTTGCCCCGTTAACGAACAGGATTTATTTGCTTAAACTCGAATATGTTTTGATCCAACTTTTGGTTTGCTAAATCATGCTTATACTATCAAGTGGAAGCTTCAATTTGTTATTACGCTCTTTATATCTTCCGAATGATAAGGGAGGGAACTAATTGGTTGTTTCTTTTGCTTGTGCAGTTTGGCTGCGCTATGCTGCTGTTGTTTGCTGGAGGAGTGCTGCTTCTTTTGGTGATATTGAAAGTGGATTGTTTCTTAAGCCACTTGTATAAATTTGAGCGTCATAGTGTGTTCTTCGTTAGACTCGAGAGGGCTTTTGGAATGATTTATGGTATATTCTTGTTTCGTGCAATGTTCTACCCTAAAACTTGTTAATTGCAGCAGTAGAGATTTTAAGTGTGGATTTATAAATCTCTCTGCCTACTTATTTACTCTCTTTTCTACGTTTTTTCGAAGTTATGAATCATCCACCTACCTGGATATGCTGGATAGGAACACAGTTGTCTGCGTTTGAATTCGTCTATTTTCTAGCTCTTCCTCTCAGGTTGTAGACATGCTCATTCCATCTCATCTGGTTGCCGAAACAAGTACCCAACTCAATCGCCTTCGGCACCACGAGGATACGATGGTGGGACGACGATAGTTGTGAAAGAATAACAAGACAACTGGAATACTGGTTCGAATGTATTTATAACAGCATAGATTACAATGGCCAATCTCTCTGAATTTAAACAACTTATATCACTAATCATCGACTAAAATCCACTTCTCAACCAGCCTAACCAAAGTACAAACTAGTTAAACAAGAGAAGAAAAGAAAATGACAACCTAGAAAATGCACCTTACAGAGTCCACACAAACTCCGGTGTATCCTTTCTCTTCCCTACTAGGGTGCGATAGAGGTACATCTTCTCCACTCGTTGCTCATCATCAAGGTCCATCTGATCATTCTCATTTATGATCTCCACATTCAGCCTTGGCATCTTCTTTGCTAGTGCCTTGCAGCCTCCCAGAGTAACTTCGCAGGACGACATCCAAAGGGATCGCATTGCTTCATACTTTCCCACGTCCCTTAGAAGTGCCTTGTTTCCGAAGGGGCTGTCCCTGATCTCAAGCTTCCGGAGCTTCTTGCATCCATTCAACACATAAAGCATACCTTTGTCACTGTCACCGGCAAATGCAATAGAAAGCATCTCAAGCTGCTCAGCATACATTCCAATGTACAGAAAAACCTGGTCGGTCAAAAGGCCAGAGAGCGACAACCGCCTAATTTTCTTGCACGCCTGTACAATTGCCCCAAAACCTTCATCCAGAGGCCGCATGGTGACAGCGTCAGGTTTAGTGGGGTCAAGGATGGCCAACCTGAAATGTATGAAGTTTGGGCAGTTCTTGGCCACGGTTATGAGAGCAGCATTGGTCATTTGCTGGCAGAAGTAGAGCAACGAATGCAGCTTTGGGCAACCAGCAGATATGGCAACAAGGCCTTCTTCTGTTACAGAAGCATGCCCAGCTGCAAATGGATCAGAAGGAAAAACTCTCAATTCCTGCAATTCTTTACAAGATGAGGCGACAACTCCTAGTCCTATGTCTCCAATACAATCCAGAATCTGCATAAATACAGAAAAGATTAATAATCAACCCTTTTCTTTTTCGGTTAAGAAGCTGTCATAAGAATCATTTTTCTGTAGCAAAGGCAACTAAGCATACCCATAATCGCTGAAGCTTCACACATAGGCGAATCAACTTTATCAACTCGCTGCCATGCACCCCTGGAGCATAGCTGAGGTTCAAAGATGTCAGGTTTTCCAATATTGGGTAAATAGAGGGCAGACATTGAGGACCAACCTCCAAAAACCCCGACAAGCTCTTAATTGATTTACATTTTAGAATAGTTGCCTTGAGTTTGTTGTAGGTATCAGAATCAGGATCCAGAACATAAGACCCAGTTCCCAAATCCACTAGTTGAGGCACTCGCGTCAATACTTTCTGAAGAGTGTCAGGAGGCACTGCACGGTTTAACCTTAATACTTTGAGGTTTGGAGATCTCGCCACTAGTCTCTCCAGAGCCGCCAAATTAATTTCACCTTTGAGGCAAGCAAAATTCAGGGAAACTAATGAGGTACTGCTCTCAGGAAAGCAGCTTAGCCAATGGCCTCTATGATCATCAATATCATTTTCCTGCAGATCCAGCTCCTTAAGAAACCTACACAGATGACACGTTGGAGGAAGTTACAAGCAGATAAATGACAGGCAAAACTCAAACTATTCATGAAACACAACTTAAGCTAATCAGCATATAGACTCTAGCGACATTTCACACCGCTCTATATAATTGTTTTTCCATTCACAACATAGGAACATGGTTAAAACTCGAAAACAAGACGGATGAAAGAAGAAACACCAATGATATTCGGTGCAACCATTTACATCCAAGCAAATAACACATGTTCTGGTGAAAAATAGAAACCCGAGATGTCCCATTAACCATTTACAGTATGAATTATGCAAAAGACGTACAGAGTAATAATTTTGAATCATGGGGAGCAGTTGCCTATATTCGAAAATGTAAAAGAGAACAAAATTGGATGGCCCAGATTGGCTTAAAAACCAAAAGACAAGGTCACAACAAGAAACAAAAATCGAAGATAACAACAATTGCATCAACTTTGTCGAATAAAATCCAAGTGCTTCTTAGCTGACATTCTTTTTCACCGCTTGATTAGTCATAAAATTACAAAATAGAAACCCCATTTGGGCATGTAAAACAAACAAGCAAGAACAACAAAACACAAAACAAAATCCACATTAAGCAAAAACTAAGCGAAATTAACACTCTTATACGTTATCAACAAAAAGAAGTAAATAATGTCACCTGCAATTGGCAGCAATAGCAGCAAGGCCGTCGGTGGTAAACCCTTCACAGCTAACAAGCACCAAAGACTTGAAATTGGGGAATGACCTGGAAAGAAGCTCGAGACTTTCGTCGGACACGACCATCCTCTTGAGGCGGAGCTCCTCCAGGCCAACCCGGCCATCGGCGAGAGCTTCAATCCACGGTTGCAGAAAGCCACCCCACTCATGAGGGACCAAATTGAAGTCGGCGAAGTGAGGCTTTCCCTTCAAAGTCAGAGACTTGAGCCCCGGAAACCTCTCGATCACTCTCTCCGGACTGATCGCATAGCAATTCCCGATGAACACCCTCCCCCTACTGAACCTCTCGATTCTGAACCACGACTTGCACACCAACGACACCGCGTTTCGGTCCTTCTGCGAGGTCACCGACTCGAATATGTGCTCTATTACCTCGTCCGGAAAGTAATTCATCCTTCTTTCCTTACCATTCGACCCCACACTTTCCCGGGAAAATGTCAAGGGAAAATCCAACAGAAAGAAATCAACTTTTCCCAGAAAATTAACTGAAAAACCCAACAAGTAACTACCCTCACCTCACGTATCTCTCTCACTCTCCGTG
>JADOBS010301384.1:0-12021 GCA_015708375.1 Cydonia oblonga
TTCCCACCATACCGGGAAGGCATATGCAACGATGATAGCAGCCATCTCCTCCCACCCCCACCCCTCCTCCTGAAATGGGATGGGATCACTACTCTCGTACAGCTATGAAGGTCGAAGGCGATAAGACGATGTGAAAATTTGCCTGTAGTTGCGAACTCAGCTGTGTCTTTGATTATAGGAGCGGATCCGTTCCGAACTGAACTAATACTGAGAGTGCGCCTGGGCCTTCTTTTTTCAATTGAGCTCTAGGGCAAGGTCCTCCTTCCTGGCATACGACGCCTTAGGTCAATCAGACCCACTGCTTTCAGACGGGCTTGCTGGTGTGGTTGTGTTTGATGGATTTTCCTGCAATTAATTAGAGCTTGAAAGTTAGGTTTTCCCAGGTAGCCCTTAATCCAAATCATATCCTACTCTATACCGGATGAAAGATCTGATACATGTTCAAAACTAATCAAACTCCAAACAATTATAATCACTAATTAATCATGTTTAAAAGCATGCTGTTACATAATTTCATGGGCTAAATAAACTGATTATCCTTATCATTGTCAACCTAACAAACACGGTACGTACCGCGTACTGGTAAGTACCATGATTGGGATATTTTCATAACTTGTCAACCCAAATGAATTTGAGCCGGCCAAATGGTTGGACCATTATTTTCTCGAGAAAATTTTGTCAGCATCACTGTGACCAAATCAGGCCGACTAATCCGAAACGTGGCACGGCAAATGGCTACTCCGGTTGCGGGTGGGAAAAGTGCAAATTTGGAAGCCATCGTTCCCAACAAAAACCCTATCTCTCGCAGATATCTGACTTCCACCCAAGAATCGACACCTACCAATGCATGGGGTCCGACGTCAGCCCTAACAATTAATGTTAAAAGCAAGTGGCGGCACTAGATATTAAAACATGATTTAACATTCTTGGACTAAGACCTGTGGGCTTAATTACTACAAACCCTAACAAATTTCATCTATATAAGTTTGTGTTCATATGCTCGTATTGACGAGCAATACCTTTTTCTTCAACACATTTCTCTCTCAGATTTTCTTCTCTTCGCTCTTTCTTGATCACTTCTAAGTTCTCAATCGTTACTATAGTTTTCTTCAACTTTTAGTGAAGGAAATGGCGAATTCACGGCTAGCAAGGTTCGTCACAGAAGTTGCGCCACCACAGTTAGTGAGTGTGATGAGGCACAGAACTTCAAAGGTGTTGGATACAATCTATGAGGAGGAGAGAGAAAATGCTCACACCCCAAACGATTCTCTCACTTCATCATCATCCAACGGTTCTGCTCATTCCTCTTCATCATCGTCATTGCCGTCGCCATCGTCGCCACCAAGTTTCGCTTCTGCTTCTTCCGCCAGAGCTGAGTCGAAGTACTTTCTGAGGAAGGTTCGTAGGTCTTTGTCGGTGTTTGGACACTAAACTTACACCTTTGTAGTCCGAGCAAATAAACCGTGAAGCTAGCCTTGAAGGCGTTATTTTGTGACAAGTATTTGAGTTGCAGCCGTGTTTTTTAGGCCCTATTTTATGCCAACAGGATCCTCTCATGATGCTTTTGGTGACGACCTTGAAGATCCGTGAATCGTGTCCGTTCATTGTACATCGTGCAGTCAGTTTTCGTCAAATACTGTTTATGTTTATTTTTAAATAAAATTATTTAAAATGATTTCTGATCACACGATGTACAATGAACGGACACAATTCACGAATCTTCGGGATCCTCACAAAGAGGATTTAGCGAGTATCCCGACGCTATTTTATGTTCTCTCTGTTTCTTTTTTCGGTTCAACAAACATGGTCATGGAGAATTTTAGCGAGATGACCAAACCAGCTGAGCTGAAGAGAGATTGTGAAAGGACCTTTTCTATTAGGCCAATGGAGGAAATATAAAATGTGATATGGAAATTGAGAGGCAAAATTAATTATGCTGTACAGAGTCTGTAACTATTTACTTTTCCATCAATCAATGTTTCATATATACTTGCTCCTATTCGTTTTGAGAAATATGAGGACTAATTTATCAAATCCTCGCACGCTGATTAAAATATCCATGTAAGACTCTTTAACATTCACGTGCTTCTTCCACCGATGTGGGAGTACTCTTTAACCTTAGCTCTGTATCAAACTATACGTGCCTGCAAGGTCCTGCTATGTCATCTGAACCAACCATTTACGACCAAGAAGGTAGCAAAAATGTTGTGCTGATAAAATTACCCCTCCCGAAATCTACTCTCTTAGGCAGAACTTGCTTCAATTCAAGGATGCTCTATTTCATTTCCTTTCACCGCTTTCTCTTCCGCGATGTTTCCATTTCAACAGTCTCTTTCAATTTTTCCAGAGCTGTCAGATTGAGAAAGAAAAGAAAAGATATGATAAGGAGGCATTGTTGCTTTAAGCATCTAAAGTCATTCGACTAAATCTAGCTGGTGTCCATTTAAGCTTAAAACCATTAGAGATAACACGTAAATTCGATGAGGCCAAACATTGTAATGGTGGACGCCATTAGAGCGAACACCGATATGATTTAAAAACCATTGATCCAAGTATAGTTCACCCACACCCGTATATTTATTTGTAATAAAAAAAACTATGCAGTGCAGTTAATCTTTATAGACATGAAGAATAAGCAAAGCAATTACCAGATTCATAGATAGAGTGGAGTAGTTCAATGTAACTAGAAGGAACAGAGTATTTAGAGCAAGAGTTATTCTCAGCTTTGCATAATAGCTTGTTGAAACGCTTAACCTGCAACGGAAGGAGAAAATTACAAATATCCCAACTTACAATCGATAGTTCAAGTAAATGACATGGAAGCTTAATCTGAACAACGAGCGATAATTAACAGCTAAATGACTTTCATTCCAACCATGCGTGCTAAGATATTCGATCAAATGATAGGACTCAAAAGGGCTGCAAAGTGAGCCAAACAAACCCAAACTCTGAGCAGGTCATCCTTTGAATGATTTTGCTTAATTTGAGCTCAAGCCCGCATCTAAATGAAAGGTAAAGTACATATGTTCATGGGGAAATTGAATACTCACATGGGCCAAACCAAGGTAAATATTAATCGCATTTTTCCAATACACCTCAGTTGATATATAAATTCGTTCCAAACTCAAAGCAAATATCTACTTTACATGACAAGCTCACACCGAGTTGACACTGACCAAGTGGCCCATTTAAGTTGCGATTGGACATAGAAGAACGAAGGAAATACAAAAATAAGAGAGAGAAAAGAAAAACATGGACCTTGATCTGAAATGCACGTTGAGGTGGAGATTAACAAGACAATACATACCTCATCTTTACGCAACAGTGTGAAGCAACGACCAGTTTGACCTGCTCTTGCTGTCCAACCTGCACGGTGTATGAATGTCTTTGTGTACGTAGCCATATCATAATTAATGATATTCCTCACCCCTTCAACATCCATTCCACAAGTCATTGCATCAGATGAAAAAAGTACTTGAATCTCCCCTTTCCGGAATGCCTTCAATGTCTTGCTGCCATAATTAATCAAATCTTCACAATCTTATCCATTAAATTTATTAAATATCCAGGAACCTACCTTCGTATAGATTGCGTTGAAGGCTTGAATACTCCTTAAACTTGAAAGGCAGATGATCAAAAGAGTTCAACAAGGTGCATAGAGATGAGTCGACTCCACAGAGGATGTGAAAACGATGCACTTCTCTGCTCCTAAACTTTGCAGGAGCTTGATTCGCAAAGCTGTGGATAAGACATGTAATAAAAATTTATATAGAGAGCACTGAGTGTTCCCCTTAGACATCAAAATATAATACACAGATTTTTCAATTTATTTATGCTACCGAGAGACTAAATGAATCTAACCTCGCCATCATCGCCCACTTGAAAGGCAAACAAGAGAATGTGCATAATATGAGCTTAGAAAGAGGCTTTGCCATTACATCAAATAGGACACTACTCTATTTATCCAAAACGCTAAATTGGTAAAAGTCGCCCTTACATACAAAACATGTACGGAGCCAATCTCATGTGTTTACCAATAGAGTAAAGATGGAATACCAGTTTGTAGGACAGTAAGTTTTCTGGAAGCCGATAACGCTTTTGTCCAGTTGTCAAGAATAAAGGATGATGCAGGTCAAGCTGAGCAAGCTTGCTTGGATCCTGGGTTAGCGTGGCTGAAAGAACCATCTTCACAAGCCTGGGGTAAGATTTACCCTTAAACCCCCTCTCAATACCACTGAAACGAATTTGAGATAACATTCACAAGCAAGGCATGTGTCATCTTTAAATTTTTAAACTAAATACAAGTTATTATTTCCATCAGTAGCAAAGATCCCCTTGAAGGCAGAGTCAAGTTTTAGTATTGGCCCAAGTATGTGTTTAAGTTATAACCGGAAAACAGATCAAATAGTAAATCGGAGATAACATGGTATTTAACATATCACACTCTCATAAACTAAAACAAGAATATTAAACCTTGTTTGACAAGTACCACATTGATGCAGCATAAAAGAAACTTAGAAAATGAGAATGGTAGTGATGTGGAAAAACTAAGACGTAGTTCTATTTCAAAATGACAAGAGGAATTAATATTGCTCAATTCTGTACCATGGCAAAAGATATGGAAAAAAAAAAAAAATTGACAGAGGAATAGAAAATGGACATAGAACTTACGATCTCCTTATGGTTTTCAAGGAACCAAATGGGGAAGGTAGAAAATTTTGAGCACAGGGAAGGAAACTTTCATCGTTAGGGCGAGTGATTTGAAGCACAGTGGGTAGCCAAGATTGGTATGCCTACCTTAGTAATCGATCTATTTCATCAACAACCTATAAACCATCATGTTCTTTTCCATATAAGACATTCCCAAAAAATTCTGAAACCAATTTTGAAATTTAACACGCCTCATCAAGCATTCCAGTTTGCAAAAAGATATACTGCAGTGTAGGAACTACCTATAGCTTTTATAATTCAAGTATCACAGCATACGGATGAAAATTAAAGTACCATAATCTGCTACTTACAAGATAACAGAGATGCTCAAGTGTAATCCCTTAGTGTTATTTATATGGTCCATTAGCCTTCCTGGGGTAGCCACCAATATGTCCACCGAACATTGTAACTCAGGTAAAAAATCTTCGGGATCAAAACTAACACCCAGCTCAAGCTTAGGCCTATTAATAAGTTCTGAAATTTCATCAGCTATAGATGATTGGCCAACTGCAAGACCAACAGATAACCCCACTGCAGGTGCAATTGCAGCAAAAACCTCTTTTACCTGATCCAGCGCCACACAAAAATGACGAATTTTGTTAACATTTCGCCCAAATCCACACAATGCTTCCATAGCATCACTTTTAAGCAAATTCACTTAAGACATATTAACATAATAAAAAGAAGTAAGCATAGGAAGTCAATGAAACCTGCAATGCTAAATCCCGAGTCGGCAGCACCACGAGCGCACCAAGGCATTTCACAGAGCGAGTCGCCAATATTTGTACAATTGGCAATGCATAAGCTAAAGTCTTCCCACTTCCAGTTGGAAAATTAACACGCAAATCGCGCTCAAAAGCTCCCGGGCCAATAGTCTCCTGCCAAACTGCAAGCTGAACTGGGAAAAGTGAAGAGATTCCCATCTTCTCCAACGCCACCTTCAACCTAATTCACAGTGATAAAAATAGTGAATTGGGTTTGTGCAAAACACAAAGTAGAACATGAAATTTAACATTTTGATAAGTGGGTAATTTTCTCAGAGATTTTTGGTGAATTGGGTTTGTTTTTATACCTGGGGTCAACGCAGGGGAGGAGAGAAAGAGGGCATTCGTCGACGGCACAGACATCGATTGGGCTTCGCATCCCTGGCAGAACTGGTATGCTCTTCTGATTATCTTCTTCTTCGGCGCCCATTTTTAAAAATTATGAACAAAATTTTGAAGATTCGGTTAGAATCTGAAAAGAAAAAAAACAGCTTCTGGTTACTAAAACCCCAGCTCCAATGGCTTCCACTAGGGCTTTAGAAACAAGTTTCAGTGACAGGGACTTATTGGTCAACAAAAAAAATGAGGTAGGGATGAAAATGGGATTCGACATTTGGGAAATGGATGGACCGGGATCGGATACGCACTTTTAGTAATTCACGATGAATTTCAGGCTTGTATTTCACACGATACATTTTAAATTTAATTTTTGATCCTGTGAATCTCACGATGATAGTGAAGAGAAAATTCTGTGAGTCAGCATCCAGAAGGGTAGAATGCCGTGACAAAACTATCAGGCGGCCCCTTTTTAAGGGTTTATCGGCAAAATCTGGGTCAATTTTCTTTCAATTTATTTAGGCGATCTTCCATAAAGATTTTCCTTTTTCTGATCTAAATCTTGATGCTTTGTTGTTTGTTGTGAATGAAATTTGTTGTGACGGGGGAAATTGATCCGTCCCCAACTGAAAGGAGAGAGCAACATCGGTGCTGTAGATTTCAAAAGTAAAGTCGACGTTGACTGTCCTTCCGGCTTCTGCTCGGGGGCTCCTCCGTCGACGGTGGTGTCATATCCTGTTGCCTTGTGGTGATGCGGTATCACTGCCTCCACCATTTTGGCGGGCAATGAGACCGACATTTATTTTTATTCTATATTTTTACAATTAATTTTAGTTTTTGAAATGTTTTGTTGGTAATTTGCCGGTGATAAAACACACCATCTTTCGGGACTGAATGTTTCAACAAGAAGAACGACCTTTAAACCAACATATAAAACTGGAAAATTGTGAATTATAACCCACGATTTTCATTTGCTTAAGAAATAATAAGATCGGTTTCAAATCGCTAATAATTTTTTTTTCGATTACCATCCACAACAAATCTCACAAAAACTCAAAAATTGCATGTTTCTCAAAAATTGTAATTTATAACCCATGGTTTTGATCGGTTTTGCTCAAGAAATAATAAGAGCAGTTCCAAAAAAATTTCCAATCATCATCTACAAAATATATCATAAAAGCTCAAAAATTGCATTTTTCTCAAAAGTTTTGAGTTATAACCCACGGTTTTGAACGGTTTTGAACGGTTTTCAAGAAATAATAAGACCGGTTCCAAATGTCTAATAATTTTTTCCTCACAAGAAGAAATTGCATTTTTCTCAAAATTTGTGAGTTACAACCCATGGTTTTCATAGGTTTTGCAAAAATCTTCAAATCCATAATAAAACATTTTTCTCATGGTGTTTGCGCATTCTATGGGTGGTGGAAAAAAATATATACATTCTTGATCGAGATTCATAACCGTTTAAATAGGATAGGAGGGGAGGGAAGGGCGGAGAGATTAGGAGGGGAGAGAAATTTCCAACAAGACATGTAACAAGGTTCTAAAATACAGCTACTACTTACTATGCCTATGACGCGCACTGAACTTGAGACTCCAGCACAACTCTCGCAGCTTCTACGGCTACTTGGCCACCAACGTAGTGTTGCCGGCAGACAGGCATGTAGACGTCAGCCCCGCCAATGAGTTCAGTCTGCAACTCCTCCGTCTTTCTCAGTGTAAAGAAAGCACGTTTCCCACAAAGTTCGCATCGAGCAGTTAACTTGGTTACAGAGTCAGCAAGGGGAATTATATCTAGCACAGAACCGAAGTTCCTCCTGCCATCAAATTTAGAATTAGAAGGGAACAACATTCTCCGAGTGACAAGGAAAACTGGTCATTGCAAAGTCACGAGAACGTCAACTGGTGGAGAAATCGAACAATTACCTTAAATAGTCACCATCTAGTCCGGCGACTATCACTTTTTTACCATCATGATCAGCAGCTTCAGAGCAGAAATCATACAGGTCTTCAAAGAATTGAGCTTCGTCGATACCAATCACATCTAGCTGTCTCCGCATAAATGTGAATCATACATGGCAAAAAGATGTAACCTAGATAATCATTTGAAACATGAATTGCTTATTAATCAAATAACGGCACTAAGATACCTTATCATATGCCTCAGGGGTAAACTTTTGTTTGAACGATGATAAATCTTTCAAAGGCCAGCATGGCAACTTGACCCCGTCATGTGTCACAATTGAATCCAATCCATATCTTGTATCCTTGATTGATTTGATTATAGCAACATTTCTGGCAAAAGGTTAAACAAAGGAATTAATGAATGATATGCAGGAACTAATTAATGATATATAATAAGGAAAACTAATGAAAAGTCCAAAAAACTTCTCTTTTAACAAAAAAAACCCTTTTTAAAGGTATAGTGAATAGTATCAGGTAAAGGTAAAAAAGTGGTTTTTCGTTAAAAGTGAACAGTACCGGGATTTTTTCATTAAAACTCCCATAATAATATTGAAGCAAAGATTTGGAACGATCAGCCCTTTGCTTACAAAGAAATCAGAAACCATTACATTGCAAGAAAATCTGTGCAGATACTTGGAACTTGCAAGTACATAGATAATGTACAATATCATTCAGTGAAGCACTGAAAACCTAAAGGAGAAGAGTCAGAAGACGCTCAGTTTCATGTATCAGTGTCATGCATGGGGTACATGTACTGAAATCTGAATATAAATAATATTCTCTCTCTTACATGCTTTTCAGCTTCCTAAAAAATGAAATTTCTCACTTATGACACCGTTTAAATAACTTTGCATGAGTATATCACTGCATGTTCAACTGGTGTTTCAGACAAGACCGAGAATACCTCTCAATCATGAAGCTCTTAGATAGCTCTTTTCAGTAACATGAATTAGCCTCCCCTTACCGAGGAGCACAGGCTGAATCCTTTAGAGAGAAATCAACCAATTTAACTATTTCATAAACCTCTTCGGATTGTTTGTGATATGTATCAGACTTGAGAAATAAATGGACCTCCTTTTGAACCTCTATTTTGCTATAAGCCGGGTTCCTTTATTATCCTGATTCCTTCATCATATCCCTAATCTTAGCAACATTGTCCCACAACCCAAAAGTGGCATAAGCATTTGACAAGACCACATACTTCCCAGCATTCTCTGGTTCCAATTTGAAGTACTTCTTTGCTGCAAGTTTTAACAAGTCTCTATCTCCATGAATTCTACAAGCACAAAGAAAAGCACCCCACATATCACTGAGTGCTCCTTATAAGGTGAGTTTTGAAACAAACTCATAGGCTTCTTCTAACTGCCCAGCACGTCCTCAAACATCTACCAAGACTGCACAATGTTGTGCTCTTGGCTGAATTTCATAATCTCTTGTCATGGAAGAAAAGTATTCCCTGGCAATCTGGCATCGTCAACTAAACCTCCATGACTACAAGCAGAAAGAACTGAGATAAAATTAACATAGTTTGGTCTGAAACCTTCACTCTGCATCCTATGAAAAAGATCTAAGACCTCTACAACTCTTCCATTCTGACCATACCCGGATATCAAGGCAGTCCAGGTAATGGCATTCCTATTTTGAGAGGTATCAAATACCCTATGCCCGTCAGATATATCACTACATTTACGGTACATATCCATAAGGGCACTACTGACTACAACATTTGTCAATTTGGCACTATATCATGAAACCGTGGGCTTGCTCCATGCTCCAGTGTTCCTAAAGGAGGCACACGCTCTGAAGACCGATGCAAAGGTATGTTGGTCTGGGATCAAACCAGTCTGTCTTATCTTGTTATAAAGACTCAACCCCACATCCTCAAGCCACTTTTGCACATATCCTGCAATTATTGGGTTCCAGGAAACCAAGCTTTTCTCAAGCAACATATCAAGCAAACTGTGGGGCGGTTCCTAAATCCCCTGATTTTGCATACAAAATCAATAACTTGGTCTTCAGATATTCGCTAAGAACAAAACCCACAACAATCATTTGCGCATGGATTCGCTTCCCCTTCTTATACTCTTTACTAAATATACATTTCGCAACAGAAGGGCATATGTGGCTGGATTCAGCTCTAACTCTGTATGGCACAATAGTCCAGCATTTTCCGCCAATCTTCCCGAATGGAAGAGTCCCTTGAGTGTTTTATAGAGTTGGATGTGCTTTTGAGGCTTGACCTGAAAGCTGGAATACTTACTGGTAATATATGTACTCAATCAAGAGACCCGAGACATCGGTACAAGACACAGAGACTGAATGTGCACCCCAATTACATGTACATGAAAGAAAAAAAAGCCGCCAAATACTTACATTTAATTCTAATCTATTCTCTTTATACAAAATTTCCATAAAACTCAGCATACAAGCTCCGAATTGTCAGTTTAACTCACATGGAAGAACAACTCACATTCAATATACAAATTAAGAAACTTCAAATTTCTCCGGCATACTACAGATATCATCCAAACATTCAAAATCTTAATAGCCAGCCAAATTATTCCTCTTCAGCACAAATGGAAATTCATAACCTTTTTTTTTTTTTGTCAAGCATAAAATTTCAGACTTCAAACTAAAAAATGCAACAGAAAAAGTGGGGGAGTCAAACCTTCCGTCGCCTCTCTCGGACTGAACTTTGCGAAGAAGCGTGGTGGTCTTGCCGGCGAACATGGGGCCGACGATGACGTGAATCTCACCGGAGCGCTGGCGAGATTCCGCCCCCATTTGCAGACATCGGACGTTCTGAGGCGAAAAAATGGGTCTTTTGGGGAGAAAAATATCGGGTTTCGGGAGGAGAAGATTGGGTTTTTGGAAAAGGGTTGGAGGGCTGAAGGAGAAGGACTTGGAGGAGGACGCGGAAGATAAAAGGGCGAAAGATGTGGTCTTGGAAACGTGAGGGGCGGAGGAGATGAAGGCCTTCATTCTTGAAATAGCTAACATCTACTTGGGGTGGGTGGAGAGACAAGGCTGCAGAGAGATGGAGAGAGAGAGAAGGGGTTTAAGGGTTTTGCTTATTTCAATTTTATTCGAGAAAAAGAGAAACAAATTTTGCATCGGAGAATGCTCTACCGCCGCACTGCGACTGCCGGAATTTTTTTTTTTGGGGGGAAGGAAACCTAGGCAATTAACCGAAAAAAGGTAACCTAACTACCTAAGTGTTCGAAAATGATTTTTTTTTTCAATTCTAGTGTAAATATATCGGTGTATTAAAAAAATGTATCGATCTCTAATATAGTAAAATTTTAAAATGAACCTTTGGTTTGATTCTAGTCCTATATGTTTCAATGTTAGGTTTTTACTTTAGAAAAGTTTTGTCGTTTCAATTTTGCAATGCGGTCCTTGCTTAAGCAGATGATGAACTTTTAATCACAAGGCGAAAGTGAATGGAAAAACCAGCTGAGTTTTGACTCACTTTAACAGGAAATAAATAAAGAAAAATGTTATTGGCACCTAAAATTTTCATTTGCTCATAGATTAAATAAATATAAAAAGAAATGTTATTGGCACCAAAACTTTCATTTGCTCGCAGCTCCACACCATGATTAATCATAGCCAACATAACACAATGTTTATTAACTCGTTTGGAAGTGTTTTTATAATAACTGTTCTTGTAATTTTGAGAGGAGTAGCTTAATTAAGCTACTCATCTCAAAAAAAAATTTAAAAACAAAATTAACTACTAAAGAACACGCGCATTTACACTACCTTAAAATTATAAGAACACTTACCAAATGTTGGATAGCATAGAAAAATAAATTGTTAGTAGCACTCCAATTAAAAAATGCACAATTAGTTAATGGTTTACAAAAAAACGTTTGAATACTGAGAGAAGACAATGGAAAGGTGATTTCTCCAAATAGTTTATTAATAAAGGTTATGAAACGTATAAATGTTTATCTTAATCATATAGTGATTAAGAAATGCATAATTGTTTAACCTTAAATCTAATGTTACTTAATGAGATTGAAATATTAAACTCGCCATATTCATTGAATCATTGTGACATCTCACATCGCTCAGGGGAGTGGTCCTTAAATATATATTCCCATCCTACCTAGTACGAGGCCTTTTGGGAGCTCACTGGCTTCGGGTTCCGTCGGAACTCTGAAGTTAAGCGAGTAGCGCACGAGAGCATTCCCAGGATGGGTGACCCACTGGGAAGTTGCTCGTGAGTTCCCAGAAACAA
>JADOBS010301385.1:0-12022 GCA_015708375.1 Cydonia oblonga
CCTTGGAGTCCCACAAAATATATCCCATTTTATGGAGGTGCAGAGTACCATGACTACCATCATTATGTCGGAAAACTTAGCAAAGGCAACTTTGCATCAGTTTTCACCTACTGCGATTACATCTACGGGACCCACAAGGTATTTTATTTTTCCTTTTCTTTTCATATTTAGCATTTACCCCAACTAATTTTGACTATTTAATGGTGGCACTTGAAAAATAATTAGTTGAAATTCCGTAGCACTAATGCAACAAATTATCTAAACTTTCAGGGATACCGGTTGCACAAACAACTACTTGAGAAGGCAAAACTGTAAAAGCCACAGTGTATCACAATCAGTGTTTAAAATATTGATATCGGTGGAAATATCGATATGCAAATTTGTGGCCATATTGACGAATATCGAATAACGATATTGTTATGACCCATTTCTTAAAATATTATATTTTATTCCCGAGACATGTGAAATGACTATTTTGCTCCTTAGTGGGTGTCTTAATTAATTTTCGAACCTTGACTTGAAACTAAATTCTTATACTTTCTTAAGTTTCATATCTATTTTCTTGTATGTTAGTTCAACGTCGAAAACAAAATTCGAATCGAGACCACGAGGGCCTAATTGTAAATTTCTACTATTGGTTGAGAGTAATTTTGTGATTTCTGTCTCTGTCTCTCTGTCTCTCTCTCTCCATGCACTCACGAACTCACTCTCGCTTTGGCACCAACAGAGAATCGACATTACCACCCTAATCCTTCACAAATCGAACTCCAAACCTATATTTTTGAGATCAATGGGACTCAGGGGACCTAGTGATGGTCTTGCATGCGCCATCGGTGCACTGTGAAGTGCAGTGCCATTAGACCAGAGAGCTTCGAGCTCTCACCATCAATCTTAGGTGAGATTATTTTCTTCTCATTCAGTTCTGGGTTCCTATCTGTGTTGGAATTGAAGTTTCTGTTGGAATTGAGCTTTAATTTGTGTGTTCTTAGCCCTGCTATCCTCTACATATGCATGCTCAACCCCGACATCAAATTCTGGCAAGACTTCCGTCGAGTTTGAGGTCGATTTGGGTTTGTAGCCTTCACTTCATTTCTTCCTCATTGGGGACTATTGAAACTAGTCACTACATGATCTATGATGTCAAGTTGCAGCTGCAACTCTATCCCACCTTTTCGGGTAGAATGGCTACTGCCATTACCGTCATTTTGCTTCTCTTTGCTACCAAATCTTTTTTTGTCCATATCCCTTAATTCTAGGGTTTATGTCTTTTTGTATCTTAGTCTTTATCTTTCTTGTATCTTGTACCTTGAAATCTGATTGTAAGTGTTTAAGGAGTATGGCTTCTTCTCCTTCTTTTACTGGCTATATATAGAGCCCTCTCTTGTAGTTCTCAAATATGAAATATGTACAAAACCTTTTTGGTACCATATTTTTCTACATGGTATCAGAGCAGGAACCATAGGGTCATGTCTCTGTTTGTTCATTCATTCAAAAACCTTGTTTCTACTATGCCTCATTCACTACAATGACAGACGAAAGTTCCTCAAACCGTGAGACTACAAGTTCCTCAAACTCCTTATCTCCCAGTGTCATTCAAGGTGAAATCAATTCAAATTTGCATCTCTGCTCAGTGCTATTAAACGAGTTCAACTATCTACCTTGGTCTCGTGCCATTTCACTTGCCCTAGGAGGAAGATCGAAGCTCGGGTATATCAATGGAAGTATCGAACCACCTGAACTATCATCTACGTCATATGGTGCATGGCATGCAAATGACCAGTTGGTTATGTCATGGATACTCAACTCCATGGAACCAAAGTTATCTGAACTCTTTAGTTACTCAGAGTCTTCCTCCATTCTCTGGGAATCTGTTAAAGAAATGTATGGCAGTCAAAATAATGCAGCTCGTATTTTTCAGCTTAAGAAGGATCTTGCTGGGCTAAGGCAAGGTGATTAATCCTTTGTGCAACATCTCGGAAGCATGAAGTCTATGTGGAATGAACTCGACATGTATCGTCCACACTCAACCGATTCCGCTGTGCTCCTTAAAAGAGCAAATGAGGACAAAGTATTCCAACTCCTAGCAAGTCTAGGAGATGAATATGAAGACCTTCGAAGCCACTCGTTGATGACCCCTGAGCTGCCCTCATTTAATGGTGCCTGTCAAGCTGTTCAAAGGGAAGAAACTCGAAGAAAAGTTATGACCATTGAGCCGAAATCAAATCCTGAGGCTAGGGTTTTCTCGAGCTATCCTAAACACACTGGTTAAAATTTTTTTGCCAGTAAGAAAGCAGACTGGAAATGCACTTACTGCAACATGAAAGGTCATCTAAGGGACAAATGCTGGATCTTGCACCCGGAGTTAAAACCAAAATTTGATAAGGAAGGAAAAATGATCAAAGAAGGGAAAGGAATCAACCCTAAGGCCCTCCACTCATCCAGTTCTTCAACTGGTGGAATCTCAAATTTCACTGAGAATCCAATAGAGCTGATAAATGAATTTGCAAACTTCCTTCAAAGGCGAGGAGGCAACACTCAAATCGAGGAAGTGACCACTTCAACTCCTATTGCCATGCTTGGAAAATTTGCAGGTTTTTTGGCTGAGACCTCAACTCATGACAATGTCTCAGGTATCATCACTGCTCTCAAAACTGCACTTAATGAAATTAGTCATGATAGTTGGATTATAGACTCAGGTGCCACTGACCACATAACAAATCAGTCTTCTTGCTTGGATAAGTTTCAAAATATGCCTGAGTCTACATGGGTGTCTGTTGCAAATGGGAACGGAGAACCTATTCTGGGAAAAGGGAAACTTACACTGTTAAGTGATAAAATTGAGTCAACAGCTTTATATGTACCTTCTTTCCCTTTCCAACTCCTGTCTATAAGTAAAATCACTCACACCCTAGATTGCCTTACCATATTCTCTCCTCACAGTGTTGTATTTCAGGATCGGGCCACTCGGAAGAAGATTGGTGAAGGGTTTGTTCTGAATGGACTCTATTACCTCTCAAAGAATTCCAAGTCTCTTAAGCACCCCCTTGCCAGCCTCAGTCTCTCTCAAGAATACCAACTTTGGCATATTCGATTGGCTCATCCCTCAGAACCTGTGATGACCAAACTTTTTCCCAATTTTTGTAAACCTACACATGCTTGTGAAATCTGTCAAATGTCGAAAGCGACTAGGCTTCCTTTTATTTCTTCCAAGTCTAGAACTTGTAAACTGTTTCAAGTCGTACACTCAGATATTGGGGTCCATCTCGTGTAAACTCTTTTGATGGATATAAATATTATGTCACCTTCATTGATGATTACTCTCGGGTTACATGGGTTTACCTCTTGAAATCCAAAAGTGAGTTTTTTGAAGCCTTTAAAGATTTTCATAAACTCATCACAAATCACTTTTCATCTAATTTAAGCATATTGCAATTGGACAATGGCACTGAGTACATCCAATAACATGTCTAATTACTTAAGTGATCATGGAATTTTGCATCAAACCAGCTGTGTTGGTACTCCACAGCAAAATGGTATAGCGGAAAGAAAGAACCGTGATTTGTTGGAGAAAAACGAGGTCTCTTATGTTTCAAATGAACGTGTCTAAAAGTTTTTGGTCACAAGCACTTCTCACTGAAGCGTACATCATCAACAGGTTACCTACTCGAGTTTTAAACTCAAAGTCTCCTGTTGAAGTAATGAAGGGAAGAAACATTGACATCTCACATCTCAGAACTTTTGGGTGCACTTGCTATGTCCATATTCAAGCAACACATCGAGATAAGCTCGAACCTAGGGCATCGAGATAAGCTCGAACCTAGGGCTACCAAATGTGTTTTTATGGGATACTCAAGCTCTCAAAAGGGATATAAATACTTTAATCCTCATAATGGTAAGGTTGGAGTCCACAGATGTCCGATTTGATGAGCTTACCTCTTTTTTTCATAAAGACTGCAGTGAAGAGTATTAGAGAAAGGATATTATGGACATCTTTCCATTACCTACTCCAGTAAATCTTCTTGAAACCCATTCTCAGAATGATTATCTCGACCATCACTCGGAGTCGGAGCAACTTGAGGGTGAGGGAACATCTACAAGTGAACAAAGCTCAACCACTACCCCACAACCTTATGTGGCTCCTCAAAGAAACCCAACTCGAGACCAACATCCTCCTTCAACTTTTCAAGAATACATTACTTACAATGCAAGACATCCTATTTCAGAAGCCCTAACATATCACAAACTATCAAAAACCTATGCTACATTTCTAAATCAGTTATCCTCGAATGTTGAACCAAGGAACTTCCATGAAGCTGTACACAGTCAAATATGGAAGGAAGCTATGCAAGAAGAGCTCAAAGCCTTAAATGACAATCAAACATGGAGTGTAGTTGATCTACCAAAAGGGAAAAAGGTAGTAGGGAGTAGATGGATATATAAGATCAAGTTCCATTCCAACGGCAATATTGAACGACACAAGGCCCGACTGGTTGCCTGAGGATTCACTCAAACTTATGGTATCGACTACAAGGAGACATTTGCTCCTGTAGCTAAAATGAGCACGGTTTGAGTGTTGTTGTCTGTGGCAGTTAATCATAACTGGTCTCTATTCCAAATGGATGTGAAGAATGCATTTCTCCATGGTGACCTTGAAGAAGAGGTATACATGAAGCTCCCCCTGGGACACCCACAAGAAAGTGAAGTTAACAAAGTACGCAAGCTTCACAAGGCCATATATGGACTTAAACAATCCCCCCGAGCCTGGTACTCGAAGTTAAGCTCGGTCCTTGAGGCTGTGGGGTTCAAGAGGAGTCATGTCGATTCCTCCTTATTTGTTCGCAGTGGTACAAGTGGCAAATTAATTGTACATATATATATGGATGATCTCATTATAACGGGGGACAACATAGAAGAGATTGCTACTCTAAAATCTACCCTTCATCGACAGTTTGCAATCAAGGACTTGGGAACCCTAAAGTACTTTCTTGGCATTGAGATGGCAACCTCTGCCAAGGGGTTATTTTTAAATCAACACAAATATGTGCTTGAATTATTGGAGGAAGCTCACATGATGGATTGCAAAGCTGCTCCACTCCCCTTATAAGCAAACTCCAACTTGATGCCTCTAGTGAACTTCTGTCAAACCCTAGTGTCTATCAATGTATGGTAGGGAAGTTAATTCATGCACTCCCCTACTTTATGCCTCTAGTGAACTTCTATCAAACCCTAGTGTCTATCAATGTATGGTAGGGAAGTTAATTCATGCACTCCCCTACTTTATGCCTCTAGTGAACTTCTACCTGACATTGCTTATTCTGTAAGCCTTATCAGTCAATTCATGCACTCCCCTACTTTACTCCATTGGGAGATTGTCAAAAGAATTCTCAGATACTTGAAGGGATCAATTGGCAGAGGCTTGCTCTTAAAGAACCATGGCTCAAATCACATTATGGCATACACAGATGCTGACTGGGCAGGTAATGCACTCGATCGAAAGTCTACCACCGGTTTTTGCACGTTTGTTGGTAGAAACCTCGTGACATGAAAGAGTAAAAAGCAAACTGTGATTGCTCGATCAAGTGCAGAGGCTGAGCATAAAGCCATGGCAGCCACAACTTGTGAATTAATCTAGTTAAAAAGACTTTTAGCAGATCTTGGCTACATCGACGATGAACCTATGTCCTTGTTTTATGATAATCAAGCTGCCATGCACATTGCTTTTAACCCAGTGTTTCACGAGCGCACCAAGCACATTAAAGTGGATTGTCACTACATTTGTGCTCAAGTTCAATCCAAAGTTATCAACACCATTTACACTCGCAGTCACGATCAGCTTGCTGGCTTGTTCACAAAGGCTTTGGACTCTACTCATCTTCAAAGGCTGTTGAGCAAGCTTAGATCAATTAACCCCCTTGATACAGCTTGAGGGGGAGTATTGAAACTGGTCAGTACATGCTCTATGATGTCAAGTTGCAGCTGCAACTCTATCCCATCTTTTCGGGTAGAGTTGCTACTGCCACTACCGTCATTTTGCTTCTCTTTGCTACCAAATCTTTTTTTGTCCATATCCCTTAATTCTAGGGTTTATGTCTTTTTGTATCTTAGCCTTTATCTTTCTTGTATCTTGTACCTTGAAATCTGATTGTAAGTGTTTAAGGAGTATGGCTCATTTTCCTTCTTTTACTCGCTATATATAGAGCCCTCTCTTGTACTTCTCAAATATGAAATATATACAAAACCTTTTTGGTACCATATTTTTCTACAGGGACTGAAATGGGTGAGGTTTAAGACTATCTTTTCGAGTTCTAACCTCTGCATGTCACTTTGTGCATGTGCCCAGTTTCCGGTGGTTTTTCTCGGGCAAAATCCATCGAGTTTGATCCTAGGTAACTAAATATATTCAAGGATGTGGTTTTTTGTTTGGGAATCACTAAGGAACTGACATGCATGCTTTCAGAGCTCATTTCTAGAATCCGACAAGCTCCCCCAACCCCCCATGCACGACCAAAGGAAATCCAGCGAATCCAAGGTGGATTCGACCCTTTCACAACCTAGAATTTGTGTGGGTATCATTTTCTGGGTTCTCTATGCAATTTTCAGCGAGGCTCCCGTGACGAACGACGTCACCGTTAACTTTAACGGAAGAAGCTGAGATTCCGTTGAAGTCTTTAACGGAAGGAGCTGAGATTCCGTTAACTTTAACGGAATCCACTATCAGAGTAGGTATATTTCTTTAACTTACTTAAAACCTCGCCACATCGGCCCGTGGCTCTAGTGACAGCGAGTGTGACGTTTACTCGTCGAACCATGGCGGCGCGTTCACGAGTGATGGTGACCCATTGCAGCGCGTGTTTCCCAGTGCGTGACACCACCGTGGCAGCGGGTGGCTGGAACACGGTAGTATGTGGCAGCGCATGTAGGACCCGTGACCCATCCTTAGGTTTTTTGGTGTTTTCAATCACGTGGCGTCCTTTATTTGTGCAAATTTATTACCTAAAGGATGTGATGTGATAATAACAAGAGTTAATCTTGGGATAATTTATGTGCCCAAGCGGGGCAGGTGATAAGTGAACTATGTACCTGCTTTGGATTTATGATTAATGAACGTTTTTGCTCGAATTCTTGCACATCATAAATATCTTACTGTGGCTTCATCATTAAGTTGACTTGTGACGTCTCATCCTTTAATGCGCCCACATGGTCAATTTAGTGTCGCCTAGCACATCGCGGTCTCGTAACTTATGTTATTACGGTTAGGATGTGTCAGATATTCGTTGCTTTCAACGGAAATAATGAAAATTTTAAACAAAACTTTAGAGACTGTCAAACTTTGGTTTGGACGAAATATAAGAACTCCCTAAGCTTAAAGAGTTTCTCTAATATAAGGTGAAGTTTAGACTTCACCTCCCATTTCCATATCTTTTTATAATTTTTTTTGATTATTTTTATGGAAATATCGATCGTATCGAAGAAATTTTAAACCCTTATCAAGTAACAACTCTAGGATTGTTCAAGGGGTCAATTGGCTTTTTTCAAATAGTGCATAGGGTTAACTTACCAAAAAATTGTTCAAGGGGTCAAATGGCAGTTTACCCTATTTTTGAACTTTCGATTGTTATTGGTGGCATTGTGCTATGGAACAATTATAACTTATCAAGCTTACAACCAAAGCTTTTAAATTTTTAATCATCAAGCTTCTAAATTTCGACTTAAGTTTACAAGGGAGGGAGGGAGGGCAAAGAAATCTGAACTCAAGTTTAAAAGAACTTTCTATACCCTAAAACTTTATAATGATCAAAACCTCAGTGAAATCTAACTATGCCAGTGAAACAAAACAGCTTTCTCAAGACAAATGCTCTAACAAGTTTCACTCTGCCTTTCAATTGCAGTGAAGTAGCTTTCATATCATGAAGTTGTTAAATCTAAGCCCAGAACGCATGAAACATTTCCCGTGGACATTGGTGAACAGGTCAGATCAGAATTTCATTCATGACAATGCATGAGATCGTTGTGGACCTACAAAATTTCTTTACGATGCGGGAACGGGTGGAGTAGCCCAGAATTTTACCTTCTTATCTACACTTGATGCGGCCAAAACCAGCGCTTTCTCATCACCTACGAAGGGAAAAATGATACACATTAATATATTAGAACGACAATTAAAAGCAATAAAATAATTAATCAAGTCTCGACAAATGGAATACAACATTTGGAGGATAATAGATCTTGATTTAAGTTTGCTCGAGGGCTTATTCCAGCAAAATTGTATTACATTCCATTGTCTTGTAATCCAATCTCTCCACCAAATACTTCTCAACAAGTCAGACCATCAAACGGACTGTCCATTAGACTTTAAATTGTCCCTGATGCTGTAACGGAACAGATTTTATGCCAAAACATATTCACACAGAACTACAAACACCAGGGTTTTTGTAATGGAAAAGTTATTCAGGTTAGCCAGACTTCTCTACACAGGCACACTTTTGATAACCAACTTCGAAAACCTCAGTTCCCGCCACAATAACTACAAGTGATAACAATGGAATCAATCCATCCAAATCTATAACTGTTTGAATATTTTGGATTCAAACAGATTGTATGATAAGTTTGTGTTTTTGTATTTTCTGTAATTATCTTTTAGTCTGTAATTAGCTTTTAGTTTGTTTTTAAGAGTTTGTTCTTCACTCAAACTCTATTTTGTAAAGCTCTATATAAACGTTGAAGTAATACAAGCTAAGTATTCTATATAAACGTTGAGTAATACAAGCTAAGTATTCAACACAATTCTTATATGGTATCATCCTTCTTCTAGTCTCACGACATACCTCTCTTCAATCACAATGGCTTCTTCCGCTGCCCTTCCCAATGTTTCTGCCTTTCTACCTCTAAAACTTGATCGCAATAATTGTCCGTTGTGGCGTGCCCAATTCGTTTCGTTGCTTCGAAGCCGAAGTCTAATGCCCTTTGTCGATGGCACCTCTTCCTATCCTTTTGCATTCCTTCTGGATGATGAAGGCCAGCTTACTGACACCATCAACCCACTCTACGAACCATGGATCCAGCAAGATCAAATGGTTATTTCATGGATCACGAGTTCTCTTTCCCCATCTGTTATGCATGTTGTCGTCAAATGCAATAGTGCTGCTAAGGCTTGGAAAGCTTTACAGGATAAGTATGCACCCTATTCTCATAACCGTGTTATTCAACTTCGTGGGGAACTTCTTAATCTCCGTCACGGCGATCTCCATATTGCTGATTATTTGGACAAAATAAATACCTTGGCTAATAAGTTGGCTTTATCTGGCTCTCCCATGGCTGATTCTGATCTTATTGTTATAATCCAGAATAATGTCGGTCCCTTGTATGAGAACACTGTCGCCTCCATACAAGCCCGCGAGACTCCTATTTCTTATGCTGCTTTGGAAGCTCTCTTGCCCAGTGCTGAAACACGCCACCTTACCTTCACTTTGTCTGGCGAGACTTTCGTTCCGGCCATGACTGCCATGGCTGCTAACCGTGGATGTAGGGTGACTAACTCTGCTGGTTTTGTGTGTGGAGGAGGCCATGGTGGTTATGCGGTGGTCATCAGCCACACTCTCCTGCTGTAGCTGGTTCTCAACAAGGCCGTTTTATTGATGGTCTTCTCAGTGCTGGGCCTTCTTCTACAGATCGCCCTCTTCTCCGCTGTCAAATTTGTTGTCGTAATGGTCATTTTGCCATTGATTGTTACAACCGAATGAATACTGCTTACGAAGGTTGTGTTCCTAGTGCTTGTCTCACGGCCCTCGCTGCGCAATCTAGTCGTGTATCTCCCGCATCTCCTACTCCAACCACCTGGCTTCTGGACTCCGACGCCATCACTCTCATTATTAATGATCCTGGCCAACTTACTAATGCACAGGAGTACACATGCACAGATCAAGTTAATGGTGTTAATGGTGGTCAAGGTTTGCACATTTCCCATATAGGCACATCTCCCATATAGGCACATCCTACATTCATTCTCCTACTAGATCTTATCCCCTTTCTAATACTTGTCTCGAAGCTTCCCAAAATATTATATTAATCAATCAGTTTTCTTCTGACAATGACTGTTTCTTTGTCCTTTATCCTAATTTTTTTTCGTGTTCAGGACATCCGCTCGGGGAGGACCCTTTTATCATGCCGAAGCAACACTGATGTTTACGCTTATGCAAGTTTTACTTCAAATAAAAAACTGTTTTCGTGCATGGGAGTTAGAGTCGATGATCGTATTTAGAACTCAAAACTTGGTCATCCATCATCATTTATTTTAAAGCATTTAGTTTCCAGTAGTAAAGTGCCTCTTACTAGGCACCATTTCAATTCTGTTTATCATTCATGTCCTCTGGGCAAAAGCAAGAAATTGCCATTTTTACCATCAAATTCCATTTCCCATTTTCCTTTACAACTCATTCATTTTGATGTATGGACGTCACCAACTTTGTCAATTTCGGGTTTTCGATATTATGTTATTTTTATTGATGATTATTTGCACTATACCTGGTTATATCCTTTAAAACTCAAATATGATGTGTTCTCAACATTTATCAAATTTAAAACTGAAATGGAGAATAAATTTCAACGGAAAATTCAAACTTTTCAAACGGTCATCATCATGCCCTCACCATCTTGAACAAAACGATATAGCAGAACGTAAACATCGTCATTTGGTTGAAATTGGTCTCATTCTTCTCGCTCATGCCTCCATGCCTCAAACCTATTGGGCACAAGCTCTACATACTGCTATTTTTTTGATTAATCTCTGCTAACTAAATTTTTGAAATTAACTTCTCCATACACCAAATTGTTTCAACGAGAACCATCATATGATTTTTTTTGTCTTTGGTTGCGCTTGCTTCGCATATCTCCGTCCATACATGCCAAATAAATTGCATTTTCGTTCAAAGAAATGTGTTTTCTTAGGTTATTCCCAAAATCAATTAGGGTATCAGTGTCTTGATCCATCTACTGGTCGTGTATTCATGTCCAAGCATGTTGTTTTTGATGAAAATTGTTTTCCATTCACTGAAAAAACCCAGTGTTACTCTCGTACAATCCTCTCTGTATGATAATAGTCCCATTATCCTTGGGACTCCTGAAATCACGTTCCCATCACCACACCATCCACCACCTATCCCTCCTTTATCCTATACCTCCCTCACGCAATCCAACACCCTCCCAGATACTTCCCTTACCTCTCCCATTTCTACCACACAATCCCCATTGGTACCTTCTTCTCCCATTATTTTCCCAATAGTCACATCCCCACTTAACCTACTACTTTCTCTACCATCAGACACATCCCTACCTACCCCCTTACCTTCCTCTTCTTCAACCAATATAGTTCCACCCGATCCCACACCCATCCATCCTATGGTTACCCATGCAAAAGATGGTATCTCTAAGCCTAACCCTAAATATGCCCATACTTCCACCATTAATGCCTTGACTGAACCTACATACTGCAGTCAAGCTAATAAATTTCAGGAATGGCGCACAGCTATGGCAGATGAATTTAATGCCCTCCAACATGCAGGCGCATGGTCTTTGGTGCCCTATCACCCTTCCATGAATGTCCTTCCAAATAAATGGGTTTTCCGCATAAAGCATAAGTCTAATGGTTCGATAGATTGGTTTAAGGCTCGTCTTGTCGCAAATGGCTTTCATCAGTAACTAGGACTTGATTATGGTGAAACTTTTAGCCCGTTGGTCACTCACTCCACCATTTGTTTGATTATTGCTATGGCAGTTCATTTTTCTTGGCCCATCCGACAACTGGATGTTCAGAATGCGTTTTTACATGGTTTCCTTTCTGATGCAATTTACATGAAACAACCTACAAGTTTTGTTGATCCTCAATATCCAACTCATGTCTGTAGAAAAAGAATGTGTGGCTGAAAGTATATCTGTTATTGATGTGTGAATGATATTATATACAATTACATGTCTTGCATAACAAGGAAAAATCCCTACAAATTAGGAATGCAACTACACTTAGGAC